>CM069450.1:40820152-41019166 GCA_035610835.1 Ophiura sarsii | reverse complement strand
TGACTTGTGACTCAAGATTTAATGTTTATATGTCTTGCAACTCGAGGAGGGTTGTGTGCTCCGTGAAAAATACACTGACTTGACCTGAATGAATTGACTTGTGACTATAGATTTGGTGTTTATATGTCTTGCAACTCGAGGAGGGTTGTGTGCTCCCAGTGAAAAATACACAATTTGACTTGAATGAATTGACTTGTGATTCGAGATTTAGTGTTTATATGTCTTGCAACTCGAGGAGGGTTGTGTGCCCCGTGAAAAAATACACATCTTGACTTGAATCAATTGACTTGTGACTCAAGATTTAATGTTTATATGTCTTGCAACTCGAGGAGGGTTGTGTGCTCCGTGAAAAATACACTGACTTGACCTGAATGAATTGACTTGTGACTATAGATTTGGTGTTTATATGTCTTGCAACTCGAGGAGGGTTGTGTGCTCCCAGTGAAATATACACAATTTGACTTGAATGAATTGACTTGTGATTCGAGATTTGGTGTTTATATGTCTTGCAACTTGAGGAGGGTTGTGTGCTCCCAGTGAAAAATACACAATTTGACTTGAATGAATTTACTTGTGATTCGAGATTTGGTGTTTATATGTCTTGCAACTTGAGAGATTGTGCGTCACCCTGTCGCAACACTGGAGATAAAGATCCAATCACATGCGCAACAAACGCACTAAGCATTGACTGGCCTTTTGTAGTTTATTACATGCACATGGTACAAATGTGGTCTCATATTTTTGAAACCATTCACCATAATACATGGTACCATAAAATGAATATAGGTTAGGTATATCCAATATATTGCAATGAACCTCTCAAATTTTGAGAAATTTCTGTTTAAAATGTTTCACATCATATTTTTGTGTTCAGATTATCTATGAGATTATTTAATAATCACTGCGAATAAATAACAAAAATACTTTGTAATAAAAAAATCATCTTTCTTTAGCCTGCGAATCACAAGTAATAGCAAACTGTGCAATATATTGGGTCAGTGTAAATTTGACCTGGATTTCTACTAATAAAATGATCAATATAAATGGGATTTACCCTACTAGTTATTTAATATACCTTCATGTACATGGTCAATAATTTAAATTATTATATCTTAATTCTTAATGTAATAGAAACCATTATGGCTACTGTACATTACACAGAGAAATAATGAAGAGCAGTGAGCTAGCCATCATGCTGCCATTAAATGATTATGGTGCCAAGTGAAACAAAGATGACGATCTTTGCCGTCTATACCATCATCATCATAATCATCATCATTCAAACCCATCATCACCATAGTCCCCCAACAATTATAGTACAGGAAACACAAAAAGCAACTGACCAGGTAATAAACGTGCTGATAACTCTAACAGTATTTAACTCCTCCATAAACATATTAAATTATAAAGTTGTTGTAAAATATAAAGTAGTTGTTATAAAATGTCCCCTCTTTCATTTGAGATATTGCACACTACTAGGAATGGTTGATTTGAGGAAGTTACAATCCCAAATGTAAGGTCAAGTCTGATTTTCATTTTCACATTTTTATTTTCAACACGGGGAGAGTATGACAGGTAAAGTGTGTGTGCCGTATTAATTAACCGTAACAATGCGGCTGACTATCCAATAACCTAGGCACCGACCAGGCCGCCGGTGAATTAGCACTACCACTACCAGTAATCAATCATTTGTCAATCTAAGTCGGCGTGTAGAAAATCAAAATGCGAAAATGCCAATCATACTTGACATTACATTTGGGATTGTAACTTCCTCAATAATCAACCATTCTTAGCGTGCAATATCTCAAATTAAAGAGGAGACTTTTTCAGCTACTTCATAATTTAATATGTTTATGTAGAACTTATACTTTTAGAGTTATCAGGACATTTATTACTTGGTCAGTTATTTTTGTGTTGACTGTATAACAAAGACGCAAAGCTGAACTAATGTTCACTGACTAGCCCTATTACTGTTTAAAGTACCATAGCCAATGACCTCTTTCAAATTTTACTGCCAAGTAAATCACCACTTAGCGAGTATAATGCTACTCATCACAGTGTTAATATGTGTAGCTCTCACCCAACCAGCCAACCTTTCTATAACTTCATGAAAAACTAGTCAACTGTCCTATAACGCCTTGAAAAACCAGCCAACTGTCCTATAACTTCATGAATATATAGGGTGAGTCAAAAAAAAGTTAGTTCTAGTTCGCTTTCTGTCAAATTCCAGTTGGTTGAAATTGGTTGTGGTGAAACATATTTTATGCTCATTCGCATAAAAGTCAACATTTTATAAACTGAACAAGATTTGCGATATTTGCTCTGATAAGATCTATAGAATCTCATAATTGAAAATGGTCCATACTCCACTATCACAAAGGCCAAATTTGTTGTTTCTGTTGCTAAATTCGTGTAATAATGACATTGTTTTTACATTATTTCTCATTTAATGTTTGAAAAAATAAATGAATTTTTTTGATTTGTCTTTGTTAGTAGTCAGTTATTGTGTACCATACATGAATCCACTTGTTCATTAATATCAAGCATTATTGGGTACAATATTCAATATTGTGTTCGGTTATAAAATGTCATGATTCTTTTTGATGATGATGATAGTGAATAAATGCATATTGCCGCATACATTGGTTGCCTTCATATTCTGATAATTAAGATTTGTAATAATTATTTTACTTTGGGTACACTTTTTGGACCCACCCTGTATACATCCCTTGGGTGACAAACATTTCATAGGCTAATGACACAATTTCTTCTTTTCTGTCATAATTTTTAATTGATTTTTGTGATTTTTGTTTCATTTTGAAGGGGGAAAAGGAATTAAAAAAAAGCAAAACCAACCGACCAAACTTGAAAGGTCCATTTGTCTGTTAAACAAGTTTTTTTTGTCGCCTCTGGCTTACAAAATTGTTTGCTTCTGCTTCATGTAACCTGACTGACCCAGGAATTAACAACCCAACCCTTATTCATTGGACCATGTCAAAACAACAAAATAATCATAGACCTTTTATTCATTTTATAAAACAAGGGGGAAAACACACTCAAAAAGTGGGGAGGGTGAGGGGGGGGGGGGGGGGGGGGGACACACAATGATTTATATCCTGTTTTCTTAGTTGTAAAAAACAGGGTAAAACTCACTAAAACATCAACATTGATTTGTAACCTATTCTTTTCAGGTCTTTTTAGGATCATGTTAAGATTCAAAAAGTTGAGCGGGAAAAGAACGCACCAATTGAGTTTAGTTTTCAGCCTTTTTATGAAACAAGAATTAAAAATTACGACTGCACCTTAAAGCTTAATTAGCCGTGCAAATTGCAAAATGCAAAACATTTTTCAGTGTTTGATAACAATAAATGTAATTCTGAATAAGTAGGTAAAAATACTATGTAAGCAGTAGTAAGACAGCAAATTAGGACAAGGCGGTTCTCGAACGGCGCGTCTCGCCTGTTCATCAAAAGTGACTTGAAAGAAATGATGATGAAACATATGATACAATGTAGCACTGTCACAGAGGTATGCATTGTAGTTAATTTAATCAACAAAAAGAACACACCAACCCCCTTCCCTACACCAAATCACATCAAGATAGGCCTTACAGATCTTATTTAACCCCAGATGACCTCTGATGACCTTGAAAATTTAATCAGCAAAAAGAACACACCAACCCCCTTCCCTCCACCAAATCCCATCAAGATAGGCCTTACGGATCTTATTTGACCCCAGATGACCTTGAATGACCTCCGATGACCTTGAAAATTTAATCAGCAAAAAGAATACACCACCCCCCTTCCCTCCACCAAATCCAATCAAGATAGGCCTTACTGATCTATTTGACCCCATATTTGACCCCCGATGACCCCGAAAAATTAATCAACAAAAAGAACACACCACCCCCCTTCCCTCCACCAAATCCCATCAAGATAGGCCTTACTGATCATTTGACCCTATATTTGACCCCTGATGACCCCGAAAAAGTAATCAACCAAAAGAACACACCACCCCCCTTCCCTCCACCAAATCCCATCAAGATAGGCCTTACTGATCTATTTGACCCCCGATGACCCCGAAAAATAAATCAACAAAAAGAACACACCATCCCTCTTCCGTCCACCAAATCCCATCAAGATAGGCCTTACTGATCTATTTGACCCCATATTTGACCCCCGATGACCCCGAAAAATTAATCAACAAAAAGAACACACCACCCCCCTTCCCTCCACCAAATCCCATCAAGATAGGCCTTACTGATCTATTTGACCCCATATTTGACCCCGAAAAATTAATCAACAAAAAGAACACACCATCCCTCTTCCGTCCACCAAATCCCATCAAGATAGGCCTTACTGATCTATTTGACCCCATATTTGACCCCAGATGACCCCGAAAAATTAATCAACAAAAAGAACACACCATCCCTCTTCCGTCCACCAAATCCCATCAAGATAGGCCTTACTGATCTATTTGACCCCATATTTGACCCCCAATGACCCAGAAAAATTAATCAACAAAAAGAACACACCATCCCTCTTCCGTCCACCAAATCCCATCAATATAGGCCTTACTGATCTATTTGACCCCATATTTGACCCCCGATGACCCCGAAAAATTAATCAACAAAAAGAACACACCACCCCCCTTCCCTCCACCAAATCCCATCAAGATAGGCCTTACTGATCTATTTGACCCCATATTTGACCCCCGATGACCCAGAAAAATTAATCAACAAAAAGAACACACCACCCCTCTTCCGTCCACCAAATCCCATCAAGATAGGCCTTACTGATCTATTTGACCCCATATTTGACCCCGATGACCCCGAAAAATAAATCAACAAAAAGAACACACCATCCCTCTTACGTCCCCCAAATCCCATCAAGATAGGCCTTACTGATCTATTTGACCCCATATTTGACCCCCGATGACCCCGAAAAATGAATCAACAAAAAGAACACACCATCCCTCTTCCGTCCACCAAATCCCATCAAGATAGGCCTTACTGATCTATTTGACCCCATATTTGACCCCCGATGACCCCGAAAAAAGAATCAACAAAAAGAACACCCCATCCCTCTTCCGTCCACCAAATCCCATCAAGATAGGCCTTACTGATCTATTTGACCCCATATTTGACCCCGATGACCCCGAAAAATTAATCAACAAAAAGAACACCCCATCCCTCTTCCGTCCACCAAATCCCATCAAGATAGGCCTTACTGATCTATTTGACCCCATATTTGACCCCGATGACCCCGAAAAATTAATCAACAAAAAGAACACACCATCCCTCTTCCGTCCACCAAATCCCATCAAGATAATAGGCCTTACTGATCTATTTGACCCCCGATGACCCCGAAAAATTAATCAACAAAAAGAACACACCACCCCCCTTCCCTCCACCAAATCCAGGCCTTACTGATCTATTTGACCCCATATTTGACCCCCAATGACCCCGAAAAATAATCAACAAAAAGAACACACCACCCCCCTTTCCTCCACCAAATCCCATCAAGATAGGCCTTACTGATCTATTTGACCCCATATTTGACCCCCAATGACCCCGAAAAATTAATCAACAAAAAGAACACACTATCCCTCTTCCGTCCACCAAATCCCATCAAGATAGGCCTTACTGATCTATTTGACCCCATATATGACCCCCGATGACCCCGAAAAATTAAGAACAAAAAGAACACACCATCCCCCTTCCTTCCACCAAATCCAATCAAGATAGGCCTTATGGATCTTATTTGACCCCCGATGACCTTGAATGACCTCTGATGACCTTGAAAATTTATTCAGCAAAAAGAACACACCACTCCCCTTCCCTCCACCAAATCTCATCAATATAGGCCTTACTGATCTATTTGACCCCATATTTGACCCCGATGACCTCTGGTGACCTTGAAAATTTAATCAACAAAAAGAACACACCATCCCTCTTCCCTCCACCAAATCCCATCAAGATAGGCCTTACTGATCTATTTGACCCCATATTTGACCCCCGATGACCTTGAATGACCTCTGATGACCTTGAAAATTTAATCAGCAAAAAGAACACACCACCCCCTTCCCTCCACCAAATCCCATCAAGATCGGCCTTACGGATCTTATTTGACCGCATATTTGACCCCGATGACCTTGAATGACCTCCAATGACCTTGAAAATCTAATCAGCAAAAGAACACCCCACCCCCTTCCCTGACATCAAGTCCCATCAAGATAGGCCTTACGGATCTCTAGATATCGCGTCACAACGCGTCTCAAAAGTTTTAAGCATATTTGACCCCGATGACCTTGTATGACCCCCGATGACCTTGAAAAATCAATCAGCAACAGAACGCACCACCCCCCTTCCCTCCACCAAGTCCCATCACGATAGGCCTTACGGATCTCCAGATATCGCGTCACAAAGGTATTTCTTAGCACACGGCGGACGGCGGACGCCGGACAGAAATAGTGATAACATAGTCTCTTTCTGATTACATCAGGCGAGACAAAAACCATTCACAAAACAAGTACCACATTCAGTTCTGTCACTGAAACTGAGCTGGAGATTGATCACTAGCAATGGTACAGTATGTGCTTTTGCCTTACAAACTTGCATTTATAATTCATGGTCTACTGAATTCACAACCAGTCATTCTATAGAGGTGCGCCAACACCACACTTCACCAGACAAATAGAGCTATTCTTTTTATATGGTGTGATTTTGCCAGGGAAAAATGACTCGTTAAATTGGACAAAAGCATAATGACTCTTTGTGTTCAATATTATAGGCTAATCATGACTTTTTACAGAGTCAAAGACGGTTTCATTGTCTTGGGTCTCATTAGTGAGTCGCACTATTGTTTCCTCCTGTATATACTCAAAGGAAACAGTTCTGTAGAAATGACTCAATCACCCAATTACTTGATATATTGGGTAAATAGTCCTAAATTTCATGTCATTTTTGGAACCGTAGTTAAATATGGGAATGCAGGAATTGTACGCTGTACTGACGGCTGTAAACTGGTCAGAAAAACATAGTTGATACCAAGGATATATTTTTTTCTGCTTTTGAATGATATCAAAGTCTGATAGATCCCAAATGTTGTTGACTTCATTGTGTTGTTTCTGAGTTAAGACAGCTACAATCTTCTATCGAGACACAAATTAGTTAGGTAATTTGAGAGCTCAGGACAGTCAGTGACTTGGTATTTAAGGCAAAATAAATCTGACTGTGTGTGTGTACTGTAAAAGTGGAAATCTTCGCGCGTGAACATTTCTGGGCTTCGCACATTTTGAACAATTTTGCTTGTTTATTTTCGGGATTTTGAGCTTCCTTTCACAGACCTACATACAAAATGAATATATTTGTGTGTTTTTTATTTTTGTGCTTGCTGATTTTAGAGCGAAAAGCGCAAAAATAAATGTAGTTCAAAAATGTCCAATTTTACAGTATATGAATGGGGAGAGGAAGAGGTTGCAAGTTACCCCCCCCCCCCCATCCCACACACACACTTATATCATAACAGAGAGATATATTTACAAAATATTCATAAATGTTATATACAGCTGTATAGTGGGCTCTGCTATCTACTGAAGACAACAGTATGCGGTCATTTTTAAACCAAAGATTAAATGCGTCATCAAGATGGTTTGGATTTGCCTAATTATTACCATCCATTCCCCATGACCAATTTGTTGAAATGTCTAAAACAATGTGAACATGGAGATTGTGACTTGGATAATGCTTCAATGGATTAATTAGGTTTCCATGTATACACTACAAGAGCTACATTGTGGGAGTACGCCCACAATACATACAAAATGACACGTACATACGTATATTTACGCCCACAATTTAGCTCCTGTAAGAACGTTCATACCCACACACTTGAAAATATAATAAAATATGATTTCACAACAGTGCATATAGTACTAATAAGAAATGTAATTTGTTTTTGATAATTTAATATCCCATATACTACATACAGGGGGCTCCAGAGGGTCTGTGTTTTAGGGGGGGAAATCCGTAGGCATTGGTCCTGGTTTTGCGAGACATGGGTCTTGTTTTTTATCTGGATAACCCATAGACAGAAGAAAAGGGATAATACAAGCCTATGTTCTCAGAAATATGGGTACCTGTCCTCAGTAGACTGCCTCTTAGAAATGTGCAAGGGAGCCTCATACCCACATCCAAATACAATCCAACAATCCAAGCACTCCCCGACCCCTGGATTTTAATGTCTAAATCCAAAGGTAACCACTTATATCAACCAATCGGACAAGGTGTTTAAGAGTTGGCACTTCAGAACTTTGTTTCACCAATTAATCAATGCAGAATTGAGGATAACGATACAAATAAATGTGAAAACGACCTATGCTCATGAATCATGATACCCTTGTCATGTGAATTTCCTTCCTGGTGGGTTATGGTGCATGCAAGAGATATCAGCATCGTTTAGATGCTATTGGTTTTGCTGCGATATATTGGATTTCAAAGAGTTGAAGCAACACATCCCCAAATATCATGCATCCATGCATGAATTTAAACTACCCAAACAAATAGCATACTATTCAAATGTGCCATCTTAACAAGTGACACATATTCATCATCATTTCTAATCCTTGTATTTAAGATGAGGATTATAGTTACAACAAAAATCAATTTGGGAAAATGGCACAAGAAATCATTGTTACTATTCTGGATATAAGCTACCTATTTATATGTGATTCAACACACAGAGAAGCATAGAACCATGTGTGCCAATTATCAGATTAAGATTTCAAATCACTGCCTCCTCCCCCTCAATTGGAAAATATTATCTATTAATACTGCAATGGTAAATCGGCCAAAGTCTGTGAATCTACTATAGTAGACTATCCAATTGGGGTTAAGCCAACCGTTAAGCCTTGTATTTCTAGCTTTCCCATCCACTCAACTTTTTGGAGGGTAGGGGTGTGCCACACAGGGTCTCAATTCTTTAATTTAACAATATTGGCTTCCATGGTGTCAAAATTGTTACCATAAATCTGGTCTAGGAGCATAAAAGAGGTCTAGAATCTCTTAAGTGCGGGTTATGGTGGTGGGCAGAAGATGTGATCAAAGATGCTGTACACTGTGTCAGCCCTGTGATTGAGAAACTAGGCCATAGGGAAGCAATATTTTGAGGGTTTAGTGCAACAAGGGTCCACCTGCAATAGCTGCCAGATGTTATCATGTGTCGTAGCCAATGGCAGACCCCTTGATATAAACTAAAAGTAACACAGGGCAGCTATAGCTGATAGGATATTTTAGGATATTTTGTCACTGACTTCTTAGTTATGTGAAAAGGCCATATCTACAATAGCTGCCACATGTCATATATATCAAGGGTGCTTAAAGATATGCCCTTGTGATAACACAATCTAACAAATGGCAGCCATTGCAGATAGGACTTTGTTGCACTAAACCCTCAATTTGTAACCATAGTAATACATTACTTAGTACTTTTCAAATTACTACAGTACAGACAGACAATTTAAATTTCACAGCCATTATACATACCAAGTGTTTACTGTAATTGTTTTGTTAATTTGGAATAAAGAAATCTGTTATCTAACAATTTCATGATTTGAATTAATTATTGATCATGACATAAGTCATTTAGCATTTTAACTAATAACTTTCTTAAACTGAAAAAAAAAAATTATCAGCCTCAATAGACCATTTAATGTTGTTACCTTTGTAAATAATTAATTGAAAGTTCTTTGAACTTTATATTTCATCAAAACAAGGAAATGTTACCTTGTGTTTGTTGGATTATATAAATATTATCTGAAGTTATAGCGCATGCTTTATGCTTTATTGTTAACTGTTTATAGCTTTTTTACGTAAGTCAATGCTGACACAGGAAATGATATTGAGAAGATGATTGAATCACATGTTCAATCAACTAATAATAAAGTGGTAAAAAAGCTAGGAATATGATTAAATCACATGTGTATAAAGAGCGTATACACTGCCGCCCATAAGTATTTCCCCCTCTGGAAGCTTGCAAGTTATCACTGTGTTGTCGACAAAGTATTAAACCATCAGACCCAATTACCATTTCATTGTGTTCATTGTACATTTTATACCAATAAATTCATGTTTCCTATTCAGATTCATGATTTAAAAGCATTGTAATTCATGATTTTATCGAGCAAGTCAAAATTCCAATGTAAAATCGCCGTAGTAAATCACCTCATGAATATCAATTAGCTCATTATCGGCAGTGTAACGCTATGGGAATTTTCAACTGAGATCAACTGGTGATGGAAAACTCCATGTGCAGAAATTTATAAATGATAATTGGCATGCGCAGTTTATTGGAATACCTTCAAAATGAACCATTCCAGCTAAAACAAGTTATTTTTCTGACGTCGAACTATGTTTTTGGCAGAAATTCATCTTTTTTACACCAAATCATATCGGGCTGTAATAACGCAAATTCGGCAAGTTAAAAAAGCACCGGGGACCCATTGACTGTAAATAAGTACTGTTCGAGGATGGACACAATAAGTATCCTATTCATCTGATTTGAATAGGATAGTTTAGCTCCCTATTGTTTGGGATTGAGAAGAGAGGTGGCATAGTAGAAAAAGGATTTATTATGTCTTGGTATGTTGTTTATTGAGCGGTCCTTTGTAACGATGAATAGTGGGAAACTCTACTGCTTTGAATCATTCTATTGATAACGTGGTTTGTTAGGTCACTGGAGTAAATAGGTCAATGAACTATGTGCATGCACACTTTGGAATTTTGCTGGTTCTCCATGTTATTTCAGCCCGATTGTATTGAAAATAATTTAGATGTCCCTTAAATAAAGATGAATATCTGCCAAAAATATAAACCGTCGTTACAAAAATATATTTTTTAAGCTGGAATTGTTCCTTCTGAAGGTATTCCAATAAACTGCGCATACCAATTATCATTTATAAATTTCTGCACATGAAGTTTTCCATCACCAGTCGATCTCAGTTGAAAATTCCCATAGCGTTACACTGCCGATAATGAGCTAATTGATATTCATGAGGTGATTTACTACGGCGATTGTACATTGGAATTTTGACTTGCTCGATAGAATCATGAATTATAATGCTTTTAAATCATGAATCTGAATAGGAAACATGAATTTATTGGTATAAAATGTACAATGAACACAATGAAATGGTAATTGGGTCTGATGGTTTAATACTTTGTTGACAACACAGTGATAACTTGCAAGCTTCCAGAGGGGGAAATACTTTAAATGGGCGGCAGTGTATGTTATAATGCTCTTTATGCACATATTTCATACACTGAAAAACATAGTCATCAATGATTCTTGACCATATGATATTAAGGAAAAATAGTCATATCAATGTATCATGCCACTAATTTGACAATGACAGAGTGGCTGTTTCAACAACAACACAATTTGAATAGAAATAAAATTCTGGGAATTATTAAGAATCAATCATCCAAAGTATACAAAATGAAAGCATATCCACTAATACAGTCAATCCAACATTTTTTGCGGTGGTTTTATTTTCGCCATTTTCGTTCAATACAGATCAGGCCTTCACGTTTGAAAATTGAAGGTGTGCTTTAAATCGCACTCCTCAAAACATTGAGGTGTGCTGTAGGTGTGCCATAAATTGCACTCCTCAAAAAAATTAGGTGTGCTGTTTTATGATCAAAACAAACTGCACATGGCGTAAGGTTGGGAGCGAGTCCCGGGTAATTAATCTACATTAATCAACAACAAAAATGAGGTAGATTTGCCATTCCTGGGGCTAACTGTTAAGACAAGTAAACCTGTATGTTAATGTATGTAGGCCTATACACTTTCATTTTCAGTGTTGAAAAAATCATACTTTTGATAAGAATAATTTAGTATAATAAGATCTTAGGTTAGGAGTTATTATCCCTAATGGTGTGGGTCAAGGGGTATTATGTGGGTTATTAAGGGTCAAATACGAGTCGTCTAAGGTCCTGTTTTGACTTAAGAAAAAGAAGAAGAAAAAAAATAAAAATTTATTTTTTTATTTATTTTTTTCTTTTCTTTTTTTCTTCTTTTTTTTAGGTGTGCGATAAATCGCTCTTCTCGAAACCATTTCAGGCGTGCGATGGCGTGCGATCGCACTCGCACGCCTCAAACGTGAAGGCCTGACAGATGCACCGTAAAAAATAATAGCACACAAAGATATTTCTTTCAACATAGTGCCTGTACTGTGCTGGATGGGAGAGATTATCAAGCCTAAAAACAACAACTTGCTAAAATGTCTTTAATGTCAAAATGTGCAAAAATGTATTCACCTGAAAATATCATCTTTCTCAGTATTTATATGTTCTTTGTTTGTTATTTGTTAGCTTGCTTATCACTCTTGGCTCCATTATACCATTTCTCAATTTTAAAATAAAATTGTTTGATTTTGGGTTTTTTAGGATAAGACTTTTTTGATCATTCCAATTTTAATGGGCTGAGACGAGAGGGTAAAGACGCTGGAGGATCTCATGGATCCACACTCCAAAACCCTTGAACCCTCACTTGCATCTTCTTTTGTCTCAATATTGCAGAAATACACATACCTCTTGATCTCAAAGTGTTTATATAGAATGATGAAAGATCCTTAATAATTAATCATCTTAGTTTTTGATTTCCCTGAAGAGCAGCTTATATTTGTTCAATTACTTTAAACATATCATGGTGTATTACCAAGCGTGACTTATATATAGGCAGATAATACTTTACCGCAGGCGCCTCAAAATATCAATTATAGCACATACATTTTTAATACATGTCTAATGCTGGCTAATGTAACATTTAAAAATAAACCCTTTGAACTAGGTGTCTGACCTATGATACAATCTGATTTTATTTTTTATATTTATTGATGATACTCTTAGAACGTGTTTCTACTGAGGCACTGGAAAGTTAAAGCCATTTGAAATAACAGTAAATATCGTTTCTACTCCCGAAAAGGTAATGCAAAGTTTACAAGCGTCCTAATCGATTGGCCACAACATTTGACCTTTTGTAGGACTGCCAATTGTAGGACTGAAAGACGTTCTTTTTCTATATTCTGAGTGAAATTACGCCCTGGGAGGGGGGGGGGTCACTCAGGCATTTTTTTGGTAGGGACGTGCCACCAGCAAAATGAAAATTGACCCAAACATTTACCCATTTTCAGGGGGAAATGGACCCATATGTTTTCCAGAGACCCATAATTTTCCTACAGATTCAACAGATTTAGTTCAAAGTTATATGAACTACAGCAAATTTATTTTAGACCCTTAAAAAAATGGGACCCTATTTGGCGGCACATCCCGTGACCTCATATCCACTAAGTGCCCCGAATTACCCCCAAAAGTGGTATTCCACATGGGAACATTTTAAGCCTTTTTGTTCTTCTATCACAAAACTACCAAAGCTATTCAACTTAAACATTTGGACTGTATGACTGTATTTATTATGTTTCATGTCTGAAGAGTTAACATCATGTGACAAAAATAAGCCTAAACGAGGGTGCCTATATGCATTTATGATGTGCCCATAAATAGTGACATCTTTGCCTAATATGGACATGCAACACATTTAATTATCTATCACTGTATTAGTTACTCTGTTTCATCTCAAGCTGACTTGATGCATAAATGATGTGCCCATAAATAGTGACATCTTTGCCTAATATGGACATGCAACACATTTAATTATCTATCACTGTATTAGTTACTCTGTTTCATCTCAAGCTGACTTGATGCATAAATGATGTGCCCATAAATAGTGACATCTTTGCCTAATATGGACATGCAACACATTTAATTATCTATCACTGTATTAGTTACTCTGTTTCATCTCAAGCTGACTTGATGCATAAATGATGTGCCCATAAATAGTGACATCTTTGCCTAATATGGACATGCAACACATTTAATTATCTATCACTCTATTAGTTACTCTGTTTCATCTCAAGCTGACTTGATGCATAAATGATGTGCCCATAAATAGTGACATCTTTGCCTAATATGGACATGCAACACATTTAATTATCTATCACTGTATTAGTTACTCTGTTTCATCTCAAGCTGACTTGATGCATAAATGATGTGCCCATAAATAGTGACATCTTTGCCTAATATGGACATGCAACACATTTAATTATCTATCACTGTATTAGTTACTCTGTTTCATCTCAAGCTGACTTGATGCATAAATGATGTGCCCATAAATAGTGACATCTTTGCCTAATATGGACATGCAACACATTTAATTATCTATCACTCTATTAGTTACTCTGTTTCATCTCAAGCTGACTTGATGCATAAATGATGTGCCCATAAATAGTGACATCTTTGCCTAATATGGACATGCAACACATTTAATTATCTATCACTGTATTAGTTACTCTGTTTCATCTCAAGCTGACTTGATGCATAAATGATGTGCCCATAAATAGTGACATCTTTGCCTAATATGGACATGCAACACATTTAATTATCTATCACTGTATTAGTTACTCTGTTTCATCTCAAGCTGACTTGATGCATACATGATGTGCCCATAAATAGTGACATCTTTGCCTAATATGGACATGCAACACATTTAATTATCTATCACTGTATTAGTTACTCTGTTTCATCTCAAGCTGACTTGATGCATAAATGATGTGCCCATAAATAGTGACATCTTTGCCTAATATGGACATGCAACACATTTAATTATCTATCACTATGTATTAGTTACTCTGTTTCATCTCAAGCTGACTTGATGCATAAATGATGTGCCCATAAATAGTGACATCTTTGCCTAATATGGACATGCAACACATTTAATTATCTATCACTGTATTAGTTACTCTGTTTCATCTCAAGCTGACTTGATGCATAAATGATGTGCCCATAAATAGTGACATCTTTGCCTAATATGGACATGCAACACATTTAATTATCTATCACTGTATTAGTTACTCTGTTTCATCTCAAGCTGACTTGATGCATAAATGATGTGCCCATAAATAGTGACATCTTTGCCTAATATGGACATGCAACACATTTAATTATCTATCACTGTATTAGTTACTCTGTTTCATCTCAAGCTGACTTGATGCATAAATGTTGTGCCCATAAATAGTGACATCTTTGCCTAATATGGACATGCAACACATTTAATTATCAATCACTCTATTACTATTAGTTACTCTGTTTCATCTCAAGCTGACTTGAAGGACACATATTTGCTCCCTTCTGTAGTAATGACACTCATTTTAGCCAACAATACATTAGTCACTACCCTCTCACTTAATAAAAGTCAGAGGCCATGTTTGAATGTCACGACACTACAGGAACAGAATCATAGGCCATATTTGTAGAGAGTACACCCAGCGACATTTAATCGCATTCTAAATATTCTCCCAAGTGGCCCTAACATCTACATCTACATCTATTATATACTCAATAATGTTGCCTTAAGCAATATCTAATTGAGAAACAATGTAATGGCACAAGTTAAGTTAACACATAAACAAGAATAAAAAATGACACAAAAGATGGAGAAAAAACCCCTAAACTGCACTTAAAACAGCTGTTTTGAATCCCTCGGTACTGACTGCATTTATAACATTTGGGTGGAGGTCATTCCAATCTGATACGGTTTGTGGGAAAAAACTATACTTAAATACATGAGATTCCCAGTTTAGTGGTTTAGTAAAGACTTACCTGCCATAACATTCTGTGTCACGTGGTAAGCTGGTTGTAAACTGCCATCTTTAGATGCAACATGGGGCATGTAATGAAGTACTGACGGTAGACGTAGTGATTGGCTGTCGCTGTTGTTCTGTCGGTTTAGTTGATTCCATCGTAAATCTGGGTGGACATTTTGAGGAAAGGGGAAGGGAGAGAAAAGGAAAACAAAAAGAGTTTGTTATAATAATAATAATAATAATAATAGTCGGTTTTTATATAGCGCTTTACACCCTGTGGAACACCGTCTCAAAGCGCTCTACATTGGCTAATTATTATCGCTGCCATTTACATCATCTATCTGGCAGCCGGCTAGGCGCACTTTTAGATGATAGCAACTACCCAATTTTCGCTTGGGTGGACGAGGCAATTGAGACTAAATACCTTGCCCAAGGATATAAACACGTTGATCCTAGCGGGGCTCGAACTCGCAACCTTATGATTATGAATCTAGCGCTGATTCCGCTAGGCCACACATGCTCACAATGTCTGTCTATTTGGGCTATATCTGTTCTTTATGTTATATGGTGGTTCCATGTACAAACATACTTGTTCCCAATCATTGTGCATCCTGCAGGAAGATATATGCAACCAAAACCAGGGGCATATCTAGGATTCAGCACCCACGGGATGCTTTACCAAAAGGTCAATTTTCCAAGCTGCCGCCCACTCAAAAGACATTTGATTGTGACGTGGTTTACTCCAAAAGGGGTGCAAACAGAGAGCTATTAAAAACCGATAGCAAGAGTCTAAACTGAAGGTCCCATTCTCAAACAATAGTGCACGCAACTTGCGCACCCTGTCTGAAAACATATTCCTCAAAAGTTTGGAAATTTCTTTCAATGGCCAATTTTTTGGATGTCTCAGGATTTGTTTCTATTGTGTTGCACATCACATTTAAATGAAAAGTGATGTGTTGTTCATCTTTCGAATGGTACCATATTTGTAGCAATTATTACCTGTTTCTGTGCACAGCTACTTGCATGGGAATATGGGACGGTCTCAATCTGAATGTGCCATATTCCCAATTATTTTTGCTCAAAAGAACAACTCGGTCGTCAGTTCAATGAAGTGTTACATTGACAACTACAGTGTAGAAAGATGCTATTGACTTTTGATGATAAAATAGTGGTGATTTTTTGAGACATTCAGAGTGAGACCTCACCATATTCTCAAGCAACTGGCTGAGCACTGAAACAAGTTATTACTACAAATGTGGACACATCAGCTTTCAATTGATCATGCAACAGAAATAATATGTACATCACAAAATATACAAAATAGGCCTATAGGCGATCGATAAGAATTTCCAAACTTGTTTGAGGGGTTTTAGATTGTCAATGAACTTCTAGATTAAACAAGGCGGTTCTCGAACGGCGCGTCTCGCCTGTTCATCAAAAGTGACTTGAAAGAAATGATGATGAAACATATGATACAATGTAGCACTGTCACAGAGGTATGCATTGTAGTTAATGCAAGGGATGTAATACCTTAAGGGATGCTCAAATGTTACCCTGTACTAAAAAAATTACGGAACACAAACGAATCGTTTCCGCTTTATGGCCCTTCAAAGTTTAGATGGTACCCCACCCCCTTTGGACTATGCAGTGGCGGCGCCAGCATCATCATTTGGGGGGGGGGGGGGGGCAAAAGGAGGCAAGACATTTTAGGGGGACCCCAGACGATCTTGAATGACCTCCAATGACCTTGAAAATTTAATCAACAAAAAGAATACACCCCCCTTCCCTCCACCAAGTCGCATCAAGATAGGCCCTACTGATCTATTTGACCCCATATTTGACCTTGAATGACCTCTCATGACCTTGAAAATATAATCAGCAAAAAGAACACACCATCCCCCTTCCCTCCACCAAATCCCATCAAGAGGCCTTACTGATCTTATTTGACCCCAGATGACCTTGAATGACCTTGAAAAATTAATCAACAAAAAGAACACACCACACCCCTTCTCTCCACCAAATATAATCAAGATAGGCCTTACGGATCTTATTTGACCCCAGATTACCTTGAATGACCTCGAAAAATTAATCAGCAAAAAGAATACACCATCCAGCTTCCTTCTACCAAATCCCGTCAAGAGAGGCCTTACGGCTCTTATTTGACATTGAATGACCTCTGATGACCTTGAACAATTTAATCAGCAAAAAGAACACACCAACCCCCTTCCCTACACCAAATCACATCAAGATAGGCCTTACGGATCTTATTTGACCTCAGATGACCTTAACAAATTAATCAGCAAAAAGAACACACCAACCCCCTTCCCTCCACCAAATCACATCAAGATAGGCCTTACGGATCTTATTTGACCCCAGATGACCTCCGATGACCTCGAAAAATTAATCAACAAAAAGAACACACCATCCCTCTTCCGTCCACCAAATCCCATCAAGATAGGCCTTACGGATCTTATTTGACCCCCGATGACCTGGAATGACCTCTGATGACCTTGAACATTTATTCAGCAAAAAGAACACACCACTCCCCTTCCCTCCACCAAATCTCATAAATATAGGCCTTGACCCCAATGACCTTGAATGACCTCTGATGACCTTGAAAATTTAATCAGGAAAAAGAACACACCACCCCCTTCCCTCCACCAAATCCCATCAAGATAGGCCGTACTGATCTATTTGACCCCATATTTGACCCCCGATGACGCTGAAAAATTAATCAACAAAAAGAACACACCATCCCTCTTCCGTCCACCAAATCCCATCAAGATAGGCCTTACGGATCTTATTTGACCCCCGATGACCTTGAATGACCTTGAAAATTTATTCAGCAAAAAGAACACACCACTCCCCTTCCCTCCACCAAATCTCATCAATATAGGCCTTACTGATCTATTTGACCCCATATTTGACCCCGATGACCTCTGGTGACCTTGAAAATTTAATCAGCAAAAAGAACACACCACCCCCCTTCCCTCCACCAAATCCCATCAAGATAGGCCTTACTGATCTATTTGACCCCATATGTGACCCCCGATGACCTTGAATGACCTCCGATGACCTTGAAAATTTAATCAGCAAAAAGAACACACCACCCCCTTCCCTCCACCAAATCCCATCAAGATCGGCCTTACGGATCTTATTTGACCCCATATTTGACCCCGATGACCTTGAATGACCTCCAATGACCTTGAAAATCTAATCAGCAAAAGAACACCCCACCCCCTTCCCTGACATCAAGTCCCATCAAGATAGGCCATACGGATCTCTAGATATCGCGTCACAACGCGTCACAAAAGTTTTAAGCATATTTGACCCCGATGACCTTGAATGACCTCCGATGACCTTCAAAAATCAATCAGCAACAGAACGCACCACCCCCCTTCCCTCCACCAAGTCCCATCGAGATAGGCCTTACGGATCTCCAGATATCGCGTCACAAAGGTATTTCTTAGCACACGGCAGACGCCATACGCCATACGCCATACGCCGGACAGAAATAGTGATAACATAGTCTCTTTCTGATTACATCAGGCGAGACAAAAAAGGGCAGTATATCATTACATTGCAAATTAATCTCAAGAATGATGTGAGACAACATAGTCAAACTGGCACAAGCCCATGATGCATGAACCATACTTGCTTCCATATAAAGCATGCCCTTTAAATAATAATAAAAAATGGTTCTACATTTTTTTCTTTTTCTTTTTTTAACCCTTAATTACCCTGCCAAATCCAACAGAATCCAACGAGCCAATCTCTATGTTGCGGCATGCAAGTTTTTCGAGGATAAAATGGACCCAGACTATATACTTGGTATTAAAATGGACCCAGGCTATATACTTGGCGGAGTAGCCTTGACACCCGTGGTGTAGTGGTGAATCCTAAAGCCACTGGTTCTGGAGGTCCGTGGTTCAAATCCGGGAGGGGGGAGGTCGCGGTGACTTTTGGGGTCACTTTTCTCCGCGCAGAAACAAAATCTAAATAAAAGTTTTGATTTTTGTAAAAACATTTTTGACCATTTCTTTTCTTCAAAAATTGAAATTTTTAAAAATTCACCAAGATTTTGAAAACGGCAACAAAAACAGCCGTCCGACACTCCCTGAAACGTCCATTTGCCCGTAGAACAGGGATTTTGTTGTCGCCTTAGCTGGAACTTCTTATGGGGGAATATAACTTTGGTCAAACAATTTCTACCTATTATTAGATCAACAAACTATAGTATTTCAATGTCTTCAAGTTCAAGTGAAGTTTACGCTGATTTCTGGGTAATTTATGCTTGAAAATAGGGGGCGGGGTGCTCCCTCTCTAAATACTTACTAGCTGCGGGGTCAAATTCGAATGAGCTATTCTTCTGCATTTCTTGTACCCTGGCCACCTGTTGTTGAAGATGAAATAGCTCCACCGCCCTGGCTTCATTCTGACGTTCGGTGTTGTGCAGACGAGCCTGCAACTCTTCCAAACGACGGCTGTAGACTGGGACTACCTCCTCATTACCTGGTAAGGATGGAAGCAAAAAAGGGCCATCATTTTATCGTCTTAACACATTCACAAGTTGTACAGCGTGTCCCAAATACACTGGGTTCAAAAGTTTGCGAGCTTATAATGAAATAAGTAGCAAACATGGATAGTTTATATTTAAGGATATCAAACAAAATACACCTGACCTTAATTGGATAGATTCAGAGACCAATCCAATGTAAACGTTTTGAAATACAAAGATTTGAATAGAGCGTGGTCAAAACCCATTTGTCCCGATTTAAGGAACAAACCATCCGTTGCATGAAACTGTGCGCTACGTGCAGTATTCCCGGCATTGGGTATATTCTCCGAAAGAACTTGACAATAACTCGGACTAAAACAAAGCACATTTTGTTTTAATGTTATGTAAAAAATGAACTTGTTTTATTGCAATATGACCCAGATAATTTTGTTTACTGCCAAAGTCTTTGTAAAGAATGAATGCAAGGCAAAACTTTATTGAAGTCACAACAATGCGCAATTGCATCACATGGGGGATGTTCCTTGAAAAGTGGGACAAATGGGTTCTGACCACGCTCTATTCAAATCTTTGTATTTCAAACAGCTTATATTGGATTGGTCACAGAGTTTAACCAATTAAGGTCAGGTATATTATGTTTAATATCCTTAAATAATAAACTATCCATGTTTCCTACTTCTTTAGTTTTAGCTTAGTTATAAGCTTTAGTTTTAGCTTAGTTATAAGCTCGCAAACTTTTGAACCCAGTTTTTTGGGACACGCTGTAGTGTAACACTACCAAACGACTGTAGACTGGGACTACATCATTACCTTGACAGTTACTAATTAAGGCGTAATAATTAGTCATCTGAATTTTTTTTTTTATGGGGAAGGGGGGTAATAAATAGAATTTGGGGAATAATTGTATTGCGTTAATTTTCCAGTAAGTGATGCATACATGTACACATGTATGTACAATGGTGAAACATAAATCTAATAAAGTTTTAAATATCACATGCATTTTCTAAAAATAGTGTCCATTTATTTGTTTTGATTATGTCTGCAGATTGTCACATGCCTTATGGCGTGAATAAGGCGTGATAATCAAGACATGTCTTATGAGACATTTTTTACAGCATGTCACAGGTGGTTTAACGAAAGCTAATCTATTTTTACAGCCATTTTCACCTTGTTGCAAATAGGTAGGTTTTTCGTTTTTTCATTATTGTTAAAGCATTGGATAAAAAGCATTAGTGGTAAAAATTCCTAGAACTGACTACTTTATGCCAAGAATAATATTAGTTATTAGGTGAGGTTGGGTCGGATACGGATTATATCTAGCCGAGGATTCTGTATCGGGACGAGGGCGCAGCCCGAGTCCTGATACAGACTCCGAGGCTAGATATAATCCGTATCCGACCCAACCTCACCTAATAACGATTTTATCCTACTAAACCACTATTAAAATTAAAACAAAACAAGAACAAAGTGCCAATGTAGTAGTCACAAAACCCGAGCAAGTTCAGAAATGCCATATTGTTGATCGTCACTTCGGTGTAGCAACCCTAACGCATGCGCAGTTCCTTACTGACCGGATACGGGATACGGGGGTCGGATACGGAATATATCTAGTCAGCGCTTATCCAATAGGAACACGAGAATCGTCTTGATGGTAGGATAATAAAAGATCTGTCGCACATATACCGCGCGCATAAGTATGTGTATAACCCCAATATTTTTTATTTATTTTTTAATTGGATCTGACAGGGGGAGTGGTCCACAAACATAATACAAAAAGAATTTTTGTGTTTAGCATAGCTATTATTTTGTTGAAAAAGCAACAAAAAAATGCATACATGTATCTCATAGCTATTTTTCCTAAAAATAAAAAAACAAATCCTGCAGCTTATTGTGTTTAGGTCCAGTTCCAGATACACATATTATTATGCAGTAAGGTAATATACAGGTTGTTATAATTATACCAAATCAAAAAATGTCACTATCAAACTTTTCTCAAAATTTGACAAATAAAACTCTCTTTTTTTTTAGTGGGTCAAAGTTACCCATCAAGGATCAAAGTATCCCCATTATACGGTACTGTATTTACTTATAAGTTTTAAAAAGTTTCTTAGCATTTTATCAAAGTAAGGGTTATTGAGCTTACAAATCTTAAAACCTGGCTTATTTCGTTCATGGTAGTTTAAAAGATATCATGTGTAAAATTGACTTGTCCAAAGTTCCTCAAAGATCCTGTATTTGGCCAGCATACAATGTTTACTGTAATTATATTGTTGTCAAATTGCAACCTTTAGGCCAAAAAAAGAAAAAGTTGTTTGTCTGTCCACAGGAGAAAGAGATCGAAATCAGCAGTGTGAAGAGTAAAGCAGCAATGTCGCAAACTTATGAAAAGTGAGGTGTTTTGGTTTGTGTTTAGACTTTAATTCACAGTAATCACGCCGACTTTATATTTCCAAATACAATATCCGTATTAAAAAATATTTTAAAAATATATAAAAATCTGACCTACCGACCCTACCTTTTGAGGACCCTCTGTGGACAAACAAACAACTTTTAGGGGGGCCTTACATGACAACTCTTATTGGTTTATAAAGAAATAGAACTATCATATTATCCATAGTGCTTTTCTTCATGTACCATAATGAAATTCCTCCCAAACCACGGCCAACATTTTCATTGAGCCCATAGAAAATACATTTCGTAGCCCAACATTTTGCAGGCTGCCACACCCAGTTTTTGGCCCGGGGGTGTGCCGCCCAGAGTTTCAAAAAGGGGGGGGGGGGGGGGGGGCTACAGAACTGAACTGAGTGGATTTTATGACGAAAAATAGGGTCTTAGGAACTGATTTTTTCAAAAAATGTAGGTCTTGAGAAATAGCCTATGGTTCAATTTTGATTAGCAAGAATGCAAATTTGCGATTATACGCAAAATTTAAAATTGGGGTCTTAAGAACTGATACAGGCTCAAAAGGGGGTCATAAGAGCTAGCAGCAGAGGGTGAAAAAGGGGGTCTTCAGCGCGGCACATACCTATACCCTTTTCCAATGTCAGTGTCCCCCCCGTTTTTTTTTTGGCTGCTGCGCCGGGTCAAAAGTAGCCCAATTAGGCAACTTAGCCAAATAGTTGGCAACACTGCATTGAGTACCACAACATAATGATAGAGAAAGGTGGCAGTATTTCTATAGAAAATTCATTATGTACATGTATTTGTAGCCGAGCATTCGGCAGGCCACATCATCTGTTAGAACTGGTGAACATTTCTGGTTTAACAGTATGTTAAATCTCACAGTTCAGAACTGTTTTGATCACTTTCTAGAAGATTGTCAGATTGGCTTTAGAGTTTAACAGGTTCACTGTCCAACAATTTTAAAACTGTCAAGCTTTCATCAGGATTAGCTCTGACCAAATTATTATTTAAGCAAAACATAGGGACCTGCTATTTCTCTATTATCATCGTTTGGACTGCCCCAATTATTTGAAAAGTAGGTACCCCTTCCTGCGTGTAATACAAATTTGAAAAATTGGTGGTTCTAAAAAGAACTAAAAAAATAGAAGTGCCCCTTGACCAATGGGAATTATGTAGACTGCCCCTAATATAGACTGCAGACTACAAGGTCTATTGCACAGTAGTGTGATCACTGATCTGTAAAGATTGTTTAAAGGGCATTGAGGCTGCTGGTACATCAACAATCAATAGAAATTATGGCAAATAGATATCAGTTTTGTAATCTTTTAAGCTGAACTCATAAAAACCGACGGATGAAGATGAATCTACAGTAAAGTTTACAATTTGGGTTATTGGGTTGAGATTGTTGACTATTAAGAAATTTCTATAATATCCAGATCGAGAAGGTATGAAATGCAACTCAGTCTATATATATAGTTTAATTTCAACCACTTCAAAATTGGCAAGAAATATTCAGTTTTTATCTCTCCGTGTGCAAAAGTAATCAAAGCGTACGCGCGCGATTATGGCCACACGAACACGGTTTTGGATGCATGCACGCGCAGGGGCGTAACAGAGGTTGGTTGTCAGGGGGGGCACAGCCAAAAAATTCCTTGTTAGAATAATTCCGTCCCGGAATTATTCGTAAAAGGTTGCCCCAATTTTTTTCCCAGTCAGTCACCTCGTGGGGGGTGGGGGGGGCGGTAGGGGCCAAAAAATTTGCACGCTCACAAAATTTGCACGCTCACAAAATTACGCAAGGTCACACATTTCGCACGATCAAAAAATTTCGCAGTACAAAAAAATAAAAAGTCAACAATTTGTTGACTGTTGTGCTTTTTGTACTGTGAAATTTTATTTCTTTCTTTCTTTCCCTTTCTTCTTTTCTTTCTTTCCCCTTTTTTTCCTTCTCCTTTTTCTTTTTCCTCCCTTTTTCCTTTCTCTCTCTCTTTTCTTTCCCTTTCCCCCTTCTTTTCCTCTTTTCCCTTCCACCCATTTTTCCTGGTGAGTAGGTTTGAATTTCCTGCTGAGCACCTTCAGGGGGGCACTGTGCCCCCCCCCCCCCCCCCGGCTGTTACGCCACTGTGCACGCGTCACACACATGATGCACAGTGCGCTTGTTGCCTTAATGCACGCCCACGTCCTAATGTATTCTTTCGCTGCTGTAATGAGGCTTTGCCAATTTGGAATTTATCAAACTATAGTGAAGGATAAGGCTGGGATTTTCGGGTATAAATAGTGTACCCGGGTATCTGAAATAATTTTCGAGTGGGTACCGAAAGTTGGCCGCTGATGTCCACAAATGTAATATCATGTCGCAAATTTTCCCTAGCGAATTCAGCACCTGAGCATCAAATTACAATGCAGTTTTACACTGCCGTAAAAGTATTACCGATAATAACAATAATTTTGTTCATACACTGTAGTGCAAATTGGCAATATAGTATATTGAATATACTAAGGATATAGTCTACGTTATACACTTTAAAAAGAGATCTAGAAATTGTACAGATCCTCTTTCAAAATTAAAAGTTTACGATAACGTTTCTATAAATAAATCGTAAATATTCCTAAATTTAACCTGTAATTCAGTGGTAAATGTTATTTTAGGTTGTAGAATTTGTTACTCTTGCAAACGACGGCGCGGCTTATGTGACAGTGTGAAAAAAGTGAAGAGGAAATTGGGTACCCGACGGTTGAATTATCTGTCCCATTATCTATCTTTGGACGGGGCTTTTAAAGAACGACCCATATAAAGAACGACCCATATAAAGAATGACCCATATAAAGAACGCCCCATATAAAGAACGACCCATATAAAGAACGACCCATATAAAGAACGACCCATATAAAGAATGACAGACGACCCATATAAAGAACGACAGACGACCCGTATAAAGAATGACCCATATAAAGAACGACCCATACAATGTATAAAGAACTACCCATATAAAGAAACGACCCATAAACTATCTTTGAATGGAGATTCAAAAATGGTAGGGTATTCTATTAAGTTTAGCCCAACGGTTGAAATATCTTATCATCCAAATAGGTTTGAATGAGTTTTCCACATGTGGGCCAAAGTTACCCCCCATGTGAGGTAACTTTGACCCACATGCGAAAAAGATTGGGGGGAAACTACCTAGAAATACTTTAATTTTCAACAAACAAAAAATCATGTTAGTTTAGAGGCAAGTTATCTGCAGCGATATATTAAAGAGAGCGCTATGCGCACTACGAGATCAATTATACTCAACGGATAAAGCGTAATACAGAGACCCGCTACTGCTCAGTGCTGATTGTCACATACCTACATGTATGTACTAATAATATCAAATAGTCGAGTTATACATGTATACCAACAAAAAGTATCTTCCATGCCACAAATAAAAATAATAATGTAAAAAAGAGTTTCTAAACTTCTAAGTATCCCCATTCTACGGTACTGTACATATTGCGAAGAGAGGGTACAAATGAAATAACCTTTGCAGCAATCTCTGAACAATTATATCTGAAAATGACACCACCCTGTACATGATGTACAAGACGATACTCCTTTAAATGTCCTTAGACCTATAAATATCATGACGATATCCTATACCTGACTTACGGCCCCAGTTCGACCCGTTACGGTTCCCCGTGTTGTAATGGTGGCATATAAGTCCAATTTTCAGTGGTATGCACTAATTACCGTCCAGGCTACATTTGACGTCTTAGAAAATGTCACTTGGGCTTAGCAAATACGTCAGAGTTACAAATATAATTCAAACATGAAAATCGGTGGATTACATCGTCGTCAAATTGTATTTGAAGAAAATGGTGTGGTCGGAAAAACACATGATTCGGCGACATTGTTTTGAGAACGTCACGAGGTCAGCCGGGTCAGGCAACTTCTGATCGCTTCCGGACATAAATAGCAAAACAAGAGCCTCCCATATATGGGCATATGGGCGTGGATTACGCAAGATGTGACTCGTAAATCGAGGGCGACGCTATGATACGAGAGTCCTTTTAAGGCAAATGGGACGCGCGATGTGACTCGCAAATCGAGGCTGTTTACACACGTGTACGATATTTTGCATTCGCTTGAATATGCCGTATGGTTCATGAATTTTTCGCCATTAAATAATTTAATAAATCACTTTATAAAGTTCTTGTATGTATTTATATGAATTCTATTTCATCTCTTGCATTGTTTTATATGTTTTTGTTGTATTTCTGAAACCTTGATGAGGTCTAATGAGATAAATTTTAAAAAAAACACCTATAAATACTTACATGGAGTCTACGGTATATACTGCTTTGACTATCTGGGCTGTCCAACAAATCAGTGCGTGGAATTCGAGGACTTTGACAGTACTTTGACACTTGACAGTTGTTGAAGAGACACAGGTGGTACACACAAAGGAAGTCGCTATCTTAATCCGTTTAGACGACATGTATTCACGAATTTTCATTTTCACACCTCAGATAATGCGCTGTTTTTCTGCTTTCGTTGTTCGGTTTTAAAAATAAGGTAGGTAGGAATGCACTGTACGAAAACGTATTACTGATAATCTTATTTGTAAACGTCTCACCTTTGCGGTGTTCAAGAAATATTTCCATGTAAAATTAATCGCTGCTGTGACACAGTTGTATCGTCTTTGAAACCAGGGGCTATTTCATTTGGTTGAATCATAGATCCAACCAAATGTAGTTAGTTGTAACGATATCCCACAACTGACACCAAATGTGATGCTACAAAATGTGCAGTGGAATGGAAAGCTTTAAATAAAAACAATCTGAGCATTATTTGCTTGCCTGATATAAACCTAAGAATTAGTGAAAAGGTTTGCTCAATATGTATCATACATGTATGAATGTGATTTCCTTAAAGTTCCTCTTTGCCTGGCTTTGGTCTTTGCCCAAATAATTAAAAACAAACACAGACAGAACAGACACACTGACACCACACACAAACATTATCACTGAACAGGATCAGCTCCATCAACCCTAAAAGGAACCAATAATATTAACACAATATTGTGAACAGTAACACATACCAGTTCTACTTTGCAGCAAAAGAAGAGAAAAACAGCAGAATGCTACACAAAACAACACAAGTTGAAATTTTCCTCTTGATCGTAGACCCATTTATAGATTTAGTGCCTCCATCAAATGAAGAAAATAAGCAGAAACACCTGCTTTGTAAATAACTGCTATCAATATTTGTTATTAACCAATAGTATACATTGCACCGGCATCGTAATAGCCTCAGAAAGGTGCATAATAACAACAAAATCGATCACGGTTGATGTTCTAATCAGTGTATCCAATGTGTAATTCCCCCAAATGTAAAAGACGGAATCGGAAATTTAGAGGGCATTAGGGTTGGGCGACATAATATTTTGCATCGATACATGCCAAAACCAAAGGGTGTCGGATATGCCAGAAAGACAGAAACGCTCAGGCGTTTGATCTAAATCAAGAGTAATTCAGACTGGGGTAATTATCTGAAGTGAATTGTGAATCGCTCCTATACCTAAATAATACCTAATAATAAAGGCTTCTAAAAGAGTAAGCGCACCCCCGAAAATTAGATCACGTTTGTTTGCATAACTCCACACACAATGGAACGTTTTGAGAGATTGAAACACTTATGAAAAGGAAAACGCTTGGCTACCCATAAAAACGGTTTCCCCATTCATTATCATTTCATAAATACTTTGGTGGGGGTGGGGGCTGAATAATTATAGGGGGGGGGCCAAAAAGTGTTGATACTCTGCAAAAAAAAAGTGTTTGAAAACCCCAACAGAGGGGGTCGAAAAAATGTAAAACACTTATTAGTTTCCAACATTTTCTGGGGGCTTCTGGGGGGAAAACCCCTGCTTTACCTGTATGCACATTATTTACGGAACGTTCATAAATCCACGTAAAAATAGCTAATTTTTTTGGCGCGCTACATGCACCATAAACGCATGCACAGATGTCCACGGGCCTATGTACTAGCCCAGCTAAAAAGAATGAAGGGAAAATTCATGTCAATAGCAAACAACAATTGCGCGCACATTGTATTTAAAGCCAGGATATATAATTGGAGGGAGCATCCTAATATTGGTTTCAAGAACAGAGATCCGTGCATAAATATGTG
Source organism: Ophiura sarsii (assembly GCA_035610835.1). Lineage (NCBI taxonomy): Eukaryota > Metazoa > Echinodermata > Ophiuroidea > Amphilepidida > Ophiuridae > Ophiura > Ophiura sarsii. Next base: position 40,990,376 of record CM069450.1, on the reverse strand, counting down.
AAGTTATTCAGGGGATTAAAGACCATGGTACTAAACCAAAGATACCTGAAGTGGGAGTTTGATTCACTCTAGATTCTACAACCTGCCCTCCTGGATGTGATGCGTCCATTCTGTAAAAAATCCCATAAAATATATCATATGAACGGGGGGGGGGGGGACAAGAAAGTTTAAGGTGCATGCAGTAATACAGAGGGGGTGGCGGGTCAAAAAAGTTTGTGGCATGGCAAGGGGGGGGGGGGCGTCAAAAAAGTTTTGATATACCAAAAATGAAATTATCCAGCCCCCCCCCCCCCCCCACCAAAGTAATTATGAACGGTCCCTTATTAAGTAACCTTTCCCAAATTTGTCATATTTCTCCAAAATGATGTTTTCAGAAAAAGTGGCACTTTTCAAGATCCTATACAAAATTGTTTGCATAATTCCAAATAAAATTAGACGTTTTGAGAGATAAAAACACTCACCAAAAAGGGAAAACGCTTGGCTACCCACACAACGTTTTTCCTTTTCGATGTTCACTTTCTAGTCCCAAAACAGTCATATTTCCCCAGAAGGGTGATTTCCGGAAAGTGGCACTTTTCATCAACGATTCATCAGGGAAGTTATTGATGCGAATGGTAGATAGTATTGGCTAGTCATGCATGAAAACATTATTCTATTTTTTCTTCAAATAAAGACCAGCTAAAGAAAGAAGAGACTTTCTTTTAATCGAAAACAAAGACAATCGAAATGAATTTTTAAAACAGCACGAGACATTCTTGTAGCTTTCTTGCATAGTATCTTGAGAAAAAAGTGCCACTTTTTCTAAAAACATCATTTTGGGGAAATGTGACTGTTTTGAGAAAAGTAAACCTGAGATTGAAGCGGGACAACTTTCTACGGGTAGCCAAGCGTTTTTCCATTTCATAAACGTTTCAATGTATCAAAACGTCTAATCGTGTGTGGAGTTATGCAAACATACGTGATAATCTTAGGGAGGGACTTACTTTTTTTGAACTCTAATGTTAGCAATGGGCGCATTACTGATTACACACCAAAACCAGATGAGGCACCGTGTAAAGAGTACAGCCTGACATTTTATTCTGAAGTGTGCGGTATAGGGTCATATGGGGGCCAGCGGCGGATAGTGAATTATTTGATTAAATTTAATAAGGTACATACATCGATCATTTCTTCTTTGAGAGGTTTTGATAGTATTTTGGGGTATTACACATGAATATAAATGTGACCATCCCGGGTGACCATCCACTCCAGCACAAAGAGGCCGTAAAGTCGGCAACTAAGCATGTGAGATATGGCCCAATGCAGTGGCGTAGCTAGGATTTTTTTCAGGGGGGGCAAGATTTCTGAAATTTTCGTAAAAGGTTGCCCCCCAAAAAATTCCAGTCACCAACTCGTGATTTTCACGTAAGTGTGTGTGGGGGGGGGGGGGAGGTCAAAAAATTTCGCACGGTCAAAAAAAACCGCACAGTACATGTACTATATGTACAATTTTGCCTTATATTTGACTATGTGGGCTGAATAATATGCCCACACATAACCAGTACCCCGCACGCAATCTCGGTATTTTTTCATTTTTTCCCCTTATTAATTTTTTTTAGAGGGGGTGGGGGCACAAATGGGTTTTGGGGGCGGGGGCACAAATGGGTTTTTCCCGTCAGGGGGGGCATTTGCCCCCCCCCCCCCCCCTGAGCTACGCCACTGGCCCAATGAACATTTTATGGCGAACCAATTAGCGTGCTTAAAGTCTTTGGTAATTGAATTGGGCATATTGTGATCATAGTCCAGATCAAAAATTGGCTGGATTTCACTCGTCGCTCTACTAAAGAAGTTTTTAAAACCCTCTAAAAATCGGTTAATGGTTGATTTTCTTTTCTCTTATAATAGTGTTTCTACTTTCAGTCTACAACTTGGTATACGATGAAGAAATGCATCCGTTTAAATGGACAAAGCAGAGTATTTCAGGAATAAAAAAGAACCCTTGAACACTATAATGATTTTTTTTTCTTTTTCTCTTTACTGTTTTTATTTCGCTCAACAAAACATAAAAACAAATCACATACAGTTACAATACGGTAATAGAAAGATAACAACATACAGTATACACACCTGGGTTATATGAATAAGCACATCAATAAGTATAAAATAAAAGCTTATATACAATTGTTTTTTTACTCCTCACAAAACTTTTCTAATTTTGTCCATTTATCAATGAATTTATACATTGTGTTGTTGCTGGTAGAGATCTGTTTCTCAAGTTTATAATGAAACTTAATTAAATACTTAAATGCAAGAATTGAAGGTATTCGATTTTGATATCTGCTATCATAGATAACCTTTTTGATAAGTATTAGGCATAAGTTAATTAATGCACTACAGTCTCCTCCTTTGCCAATGCCAACCAGTATTTTCTTGTAATCAAGAACAATATTAAAATTCATGTTGAAATCAAACCATATTTTAAATTCGTCCCAGATGTTAATGGCATGAGCACAATCCCAAAAAATATGCTTTAAAGTCTCAGGGAAGTTACTGCATAAAGTACAATTCACATTGTCAACAATTTTCATCTTAAATAATCTACTATTAGTCATTAAGCAATTCAAATTAATCTTGTATTGGAAAATTCTTGTCCTAACATCATGACATGCCTTAAACGGCATAAGGTAAATACTACTCCATTCATTGTCAAACACATTAAGCTCATTTTTGTATTTCACCTGGGATGTAGGAGGTTCCTGAATTTTCTGGACTAGAATACGATAGATGATTTTGGATGTCATATTGTCAATGTAAGACTCATTATTCTCGTGCGTCAATATGAAACCTTTTTTTTTACAAAGGTCCCGTTTAAAGCCAATTTTAAAATCTTGCTTCCAAGAAGCTGGAATAGCATCAACAATGCTTCTCCAATTCATGTAATATTTATTAGCAACCCCACGTTTAGTCCAAACATCAAAGGGAATAATTTTACCATTTGTATTATATAAATCAGAGATCATATTCATACCACACCTGGAAAAATGCTTATAGTAAAAAGGCTTATGATTGATACAAATATATTGGTTATTCCATACACATTGTTGAAGATGACCATTCTTGTCAGGCATAATAAAATCAAAATACGACTTCAGCATATCCTTATAAAATATTGGAATATTATTCCATTTATGAATTTGAGTTGGATGAATATTACAATGGAATATTAACTCACCACCAAATGGAGCGATATACTCATTCAGAATTGATTTCCATGCAGCTGAAGTGTTAAGGTATTTATTTACCCACTTAATCTTTTGAGCCTTGAATATTGATTTCACATCGATCATTTTTAAACCACCTTCATCAATATCACCGATAAGTGTACGCCTCTTTATAAGACCTTTACCACCTTTCCACAGAAATGCATATATGATTTTATCTATTTGCTGTATTATATAATCTGGAATATGACAAACGGAGGCCAAATATATAAACTTGGAGAGAGCAAAAGTCTTGATCAAAATAATTTTACCAGCAATTGTTAACCTTCTACCTTTCCATATATTAAGAATGGTTTTTACCTGCTTTAATTTTGGGCCAAAATTCATGTCCTCAGCTGCCTTTTCATCATATGAGAAAAATACACCCAAAGCCTTTATCGGTTTTGTTGGCCAATCAATGTTTAGCGGCTTGTCTATACTCATTCTCTTTGAACCAATCCATAGGCCCTTTGATTTACTGGCATTCAATTTTAAGCCAGAAACCTTGGTAAAAGAATCAAGAAGCTTCAAGAGTGTATTGGCAGAGTCAACCCCATCCATAACACATGTTGTGTCGTCAGCATATTGGATTAATTTCAATTCAATGTTGTTAATTAAAATACCAGAGATTAATGGGTTACCACGAATTGAGTTTGATAGGAGTTCTATCGCTAAAATAAATAAAAAAGAACTCAGCGGATCGCCCTGCCTCACCCCTCTATGTACAGAAAAATATTTAGAGGTTAGGCCATTATTCAAAATACAGCTACTTATATTACTATACAATGCTTTCACATGATTAACAAAATCAGGACCAAAATTGAAGTGTTTAAGGGCTGCAAAAATGAAATTCCACTCAAGCGAGTCGAATGCCTTCTCAAAATCTAAAAAGAGCAATAAACCGGGGGGGGGGGGGGGGGGGGGGGTATTAAAGGGTTTTTCGTGATATGTTTTATACTTGTGTATATAAAAGCCAACAGAACCAGTGTACTATATAATAATTATAATCAGATTGCAAGGGTCTACAAGTTAAAGAGTTCTTAGAAAGGTAGTTAAAGAATCTTTAAGTTCATCTTCATGATCAAACTTGACACCTCTTCATATATCTCAAGAAGAATTAACAACAAGTATTATTGGAAGAACGCAGATTACTACGGCAGTATAGTTTGTGTAACTTGGAGCCTCACACAAAGCCTTCCATGTTAAAAAAAATGAAAGTAAAGAAATTGTAAAAACATATCCAGTCATAATACTGTACAGTCATACCAATTGGCCATACTGACTGACTTATCATTTTCAGGTTGTCCTAGAACCCCTGGCTGACTGTTCCATACGTGTAAAAAAGGTGGTTTCACCTTTCCCGGATGCAACAGTAATTGCAAGGGCATCGCCGGCTTTGACACACTTAAACCAGGGAGGTGTCAATTGACACCTCCCTGCTTAAACATTCTAAAATAAACAAAAACAAAACAAACAACAACAATCAAATTGCCATGAACAATAGTCAGTTATGCGCCCTGTGTCACAGGCCTGTCCCCCTCATGCCACACCCCTAAATTTGATGACCCTACGCTCATTGCATGTCAATGGCAGCCCCCAAGCGCAAGCCCCAACCCCAATTCCCCAGAGCATGCGGATTTTCAACTTTCAACTTTAAAACTTGTAGGTTTGACCACAGAAGAGTCTGAGACACTTGAAATTTTCAGATGTAACGTGGTGAACGCAACCATTTTAAAGAAAACCAGATTTTATTAGACAAGAAATACATGTATTATAGCGCGACCCTTAATTAAATATGGATAGAACATTCATCGAGTCCAACACCACCTGAACGTCCTGCTTTTATGTAAACAAGGCTATAATAGCGGTTTACCACCTACTTTTAGTAGCCCAATTGAGTTACCTTTACTCAGCAGCCTCACTCAGTAGGCCTACTGTCATGTGCCCGGTCATGTGTTACAGTAGTGTAGTGTGGAATGTGGATTATCCATAGACTTTATAATTCTGTGGGATTCTTTGAATAACCAAGTCAAATCATTAAAATAAAATATGATTTTTAATTAAAAAACTGAGAAAAGAAAAACAGAAGAAAAGAAAAGAAATTGGGCTAGTTTTGCAATACCGACTATTTTTCTGGCAACACTGATCACGGGACAGAAACTCACTCCACTTTTCATTTTAGTGCTTGCACAATATTGACAATTAGGGTAAGTTTGACTTAATTATAGTTTACAGTGTTTGAAGATATTGATGAGCAAGTGATTATGATATCATAATTGTAGACTAGTGTACAACAATAGATTCCGCCGACTTTCAAGGCAACTATTTCTACTGGTCTGCTCGATTTGGAAGACGAATTCGGAAGGTATGCGTAGGCAGTACAGGCGCAATCCTCGTATTGTAGATATTCTTGGTATTCTGGGTTTTCTTGCTATTTATATCAGAACGGCCTATATGACCTTCCTAAATACAAGTGAAGTTGACAGCAGGGCTCGCGTTCTTGCGCGTCCTCGCGTCCTAGGACCCCTTATTTTCTTGTTGGACGCGTAAGTTTACATATTGAACTTCACTAACTAACGGGTAGGTACATAGGTGTATAAATTCAACTGTACTCTTGCAGGTTGGGATTGGTATCAAATTAAAGAGCTAATTTAAACTAAGAAAATGTATTTTAAATGAAGTCAAACGGACATTACGTTGCGGAGATTCAGCTATTTGAATGTCGAGGAAATTCAGCCATATACTTGATAGGAGTGAAAAAGATGTGTGGACTGCACAAAATAAATTTAGGCAACACTGTGGTAAATGGCCTATTTGATCTGTTTTTGTTAGTGTATCTTATTTGTAAATGCATTAAATATGGCAGAATACACATTTTCATCAACATACCAACTTTGATTTAAGTTTAATTAATATTTAAACACTAACAAAATGTGTATTTTACTTAAAAATGCTCCATCAAAAGTTGAAAAAGCACCCAAAATTGGTCAAAAAAGAGCCCAATTTAACGGCAAATTTCATACGACAACCAAAACATCTGTTAAGATCAATCATGGGAACACCATGTAGTTCATGAAACATGGAAATCACCTACTTTTACCATCATACCTCATAATTATCATTGAATACAACCCTCACTTTGACTTTGAACCGCACCAATAAAGCCCCCAATATGCGCACAATACACAAAACGGAATGCGCCTTGTCTTCGTGAACCGTTTTTCCTGAAAAAAGGCCAAAAATTGTGTCGTCACGCTTAATTTATTTAGGTTGACAACTTAATAATCTTTCTATGCCCCCCAAAAATCAAGACCTGGACCCTTTATAAAAAGAAGAAATTTCAGGTTCAAGACAGGAAAAAAAAGATAAAAAATTGACATTAGATTAAAAAGCACCAAAATTGGTCAAAAAAGAGCCCAATTTAAGCAAAATCGGGCCCAATTTAACGCAAAATTGTATACGATGACCAAAACATCTGTAATTTTGTAAAGATTCAATCATGGGAATACCATGTAGTTCATGAAACATAAAAATTACCTACTTTGACCATCATACCTTCATCATTATCATTGAACACAACCCTCACTTTGACTTTGAACCGCACCAATAAAGCAACCAATATGTGCACAAAAACTCAAAATTGAATCCACCTTGTCTTCGTGAACCGTTTTTCCTGAAAAAAGGCCAAAATTTGTGTCGTCACGCTTAATTTATTTAGGTTGACAACTTAATAATCTTTCTATGCCCCCCAAAAATCAAGACCTGGACCCTTCATAAAAAGAAGAAATATCAGGTTCAAGATAGGAAAAAATTGATAAAAAATGACATGTTTGAATATCGCATAGTTAAAACGCTCCGTTTCGAGCAATTAAATAAAAAAATTCTCACCAAATTTGTTTTAAGAATAAAATTTGGCCCCTACACTATCCAACAGTATCTTTTTAATATTAGGGGGATTATTGTAGCTCACAAAAAGTAAATTATTGTGACCATGTCAAATTCAAGTTTGTAAATTTCTGTAAACACTGGCAAAAACAAGATGGCCACCGTGGTGCACGCTTTTCTATTGCAAATTTTGGCTGACAGAAGAATCTGTCAATTGGGCAAATAGGTAGGTACCTATAACGGGTCCCAATCGAAAATAAAGGGACCCCTAGGCTTAAATCTGACGATGTATGGACGTGGGAACCTTAAGACATTCTGAAAATTGTCAATCTCCATCCTGTGCCTACATTGTAAATGTATAAATGTCCGTAAAAGATAAATACAATGCAAATCCTCTATTTTTAAAAGTTTTAAAACACATTAAATCGCTTCCGAATTGCTTCCGCAAAAGTTTCAAACGATTTCCAAAACATTCTATAAGTATCTTCTACTGATTAACATGGACACGACATAGGTATATGAGTTACACGTCCTTACGCTAGTGTGCGTATCTGTGTTAGCGACTGTTTGCAAAATACAAATTCATCGATCTCTGTACAAGACCGAGCTTGAACAATGTGTAAGCTATCGCCTACTGAATAACAGTGAAACATGCATGCCGTTAAATCGATGTTCGTACATGCATCGTTGCTGCTATACACCTTTATCCATGACCATGAGGTAAACAATGGCTCCATCTAAGAAATAAGAGCATATCAGTGGCGTAACCAGCGGGGGGCAGGGGGGGGGGGGGGGGACCCCCCACTTGGAACCCTTGCCCCCCGCTTGCCCCCCCCCAAATGAAATCAAGTAAAGCTGTAAATGAAATTTACAAAAAAAGTACGCACCAAATCCCCCCCAATAATGACGTCGTGTCGGTTGAGATTGGCACTGTCGGTTCATTTGAGCTGTAAATGAAATTTACAAAAAAAGTACGCACCAAATCCCCCCCAATAATGACGTCGTGTCGGTTGAGATTGGCACTGTCGGTTCATTTGACGAAAGGAATCATGTAATTATGATGGTCAAAAGTACACGTATGAAAAATCTTCGCGCGCTATGCGCGCATATGTCTTCCCAAAATGTAATATTCTTTGACACAAGCTTGTTTAGAGCCAAAATGTACCTCAATCGTGCAAAAAATAGCTGTAAAGTCGAATTTTTTTTCCGTACGCTACGCGCGCATCTCTTTACTCAACAAATCTTTTCGGTTCATTTACATTCATCGCCCCCCAATATGAATAACCTAGCTACGCCACTGGGGCACATCCCCCATCATACACCTCCCTGTCCGCGCAAGCGCGGATGCTGGCGCGGCACTTGGATTGTCTTAGGAACTCCCCCATTTCAAGTCACTGCCCCTTCTTGCCCTCCCCCCAATGAAAAAGTCTAGTTACGCCACCGAAGAGCATACACAATGATACAAGGCTACAAGCCAAATTTCTCTAAATCGGTTTTTGACCATTTTCAAAGGCTCCAACTTCAGGACCCCTTATATTTCTGGGGGACCCCTTAAATTTAGTTTTTGCAGTCCTTAAAGGGTCCTGAAAAATGTAATGGGACTCCCCACATTTTTGAGCCAGTGCTACCCCTGGTTGACAGTATTTCATGAAATTCGGGAAATATTACGAATTCGTAGTATCATCAGAATGGTCCCAATACTTACCAGCCATGTTGAAACTGCTAGCGTCACAGCGCTATGTAGTATAGCATAGGGGAAAATACATGCGTGTTGTTTTCCCTATAGCGCGAAAAATCAGTTACGAGTTTAGAAGAAAAAAACCAGGCAGACACGTGGTATTTAATTCCTATCTAAAAAACGAAACAAACAATGTAATAATTTAAGTTTTAATCATTCCTTCATTAAAACTTGACCACTACTTGTTCTTACAATTAATTTGTATTGGAAAATCAATGCACAAATGATAATTTACGTCCAACTTTTGTTTCTGTCGGTAGAAAATTATTTCTTTCGGTGACCTAGGGGGTCTCACTGTAAGGAATCCAACTAGCTACGTGCGAAATCCCGGAAGTAAACGGTATAGCCCGCTCGCGTGTTTTTATAAAAAAATTCCGGCAATGGCAAGAATTTCAGACAATCTGTTAATACTACGAATTCGTAGTATTTCACGAATATCTACAATACAAGGATTGCGCCTGTTCTGGTAGGTATAGGCCTACTCAGTATTTCTACACACTAGACAGTCCTCAAAATAAGTAAACTGACCAGGTAATGCTCTCAAGCAACTCAACTCCAAAAATATTGCTCCTACGTAAAAATATTATACAAAGTTGTAAGGACAATTGAATAAATAAATTTAAATTAACTCGAATAATTAAAGTAAATTAGTATTTAAACCAAAACACAAAGTTTGTTTTTCATTTTAACGTTTTGTTCATCTACACGCAGCCTCTGACTTTTAACAGGCAGATTATTGATTAACTGGTAGCGACAACTCACGGGTCAATGTAAGATGAGGATTGGGGATGCTTCAATTGATCAATGCAGTCCATACACTACACATAGTGTCAGTCTGTCACACTACTATCCCGCGTGTTCAAAACCCGGAAAATTTAAATGTAAACTGCACTTTGTTCCATCCTTTTCAATGTAGTGTACTTAATTATCTTCGTTAACAATGTATCAAATCCAGGAAAAAATATATTTCTTTACAACTTTATAATTGAATATTTTTAGTTAGGAGCTATAGTTATGGGGGGGGGGGGGGGGGGGGGGGTACTCGCCTAATACGGTATACAGGGATGTGCCGCTCTAATGGGTCACTTTTTTGCAAAAAATATCTAAACATTGGGTATGATTTGTGCTGGAAAATCCCTAATAATGGGGCAAGTTTTTACAAATGGGTCTATTTTTGTGAAAATGTTGGCTATCTTTGCACTTTTTTTGGCTATTTTGGCAAACATTTTGTCTATTTTCCTGATAATTTGCAAAAATTGGGTCTATAATGAAGCAAAATCCTTAGAAATGGGTACCATATTTTCCAAAATTACCCTTAGAAATGGGTAGGGGTTTTGAATCTCCAGCTGCACACCCCTGACCAAACAAAATCCGAGACTTATACCTGGTCACTGGTCAGTTACTTATTTTGAGTACTGAACACTCTACAGTAGTCTCAACAGATACATTTTATATTTATCAGGGCGTGCCATTCAGTAAAAGGGACCAATTTCAGAGTTTAGACACCTGAAAAATCCTGCAGTTTTATGTCCCACTCACCTTTATTGGAGACCCAAAGTTGCACACAATGTTCAACTTTTCAAGAACTAGGTGTCGTGAGCACCATAGTAACTTTATGTGTCTGTGAAAGACAACATTTGGACAATGTGGAGGGCTTCCGTTTTTGGTATGGTTCCACTTTACATACCAGATGAACCTGAGACGAATATACCTAAAGGGATAGGAAGCATGGACTCGATCTATTGTTGTTTACCCAGGTGTATCCAAACACGTCTGATACGGCTGCTGTATATACTCAACGCCGCCGGTGCTGTCTGTGTGGACACCCCTACAGTCGATGCCCGCCAAGCGGCAAGACCCCACATATAAAAACAAAAATAATCATAACAGGGCTTGAACTCACAACCTTTCGCTCCCCATGTCAAGGTTCCATCCAATACACCAACCGTGCTAATTTAGCAATATTTTGGCGAATAATTTATTTATATCCAATTTTATTAATTGGACATTTGAACTTGAAAAAGGTCGAAAAAGGACACGTAGACTATCGGTTTTAGGATTATTTACTGTAATTATACATAGAAAAGTATTTTTTTAGACTTTTGCGATGGGTATTCGCGATAACGTATTAAGCCAATACGAACTGTCAAAGTTCGAAATTCGTTTCCAGCATCGTCTGCAATGGCATGAACGATTTATCGTCTCAAATGTGACTTTTGGCTTATTTTGTGCATCAATTTACACGAAAAACGTAAAATGTAAAATAAAGTATATAAACTGGGGGCAACACATAGTTTGTTTTCAATTACAGACGATGATATAGTTTTCAATGTTTACTTTAGAAATGAAAAATAGGCCTGAAATTGTGCCTAAAATTGCTCAAATAAAAATGTGGGCATAATGTGGGCTAATGCCACACATTTTTATTTGAGCAATTTTAGGCAATATGTGTCCCTTTTTGACTTTTTTCAAGTCCAAATGTCCAATTAATAAAATTAGATATAAATAAATTATTCGCCAAAATTGTGTTAAATTAGCACAGTTGGTGTAATGTAATGGCCAAAGAGAGCCACTTTCAGCTTGGGTTGAGACTACGAGAGGTACAGACGATTGTTCTCGATCTATTAAATCAATTTTCGTACTGGATTTTTATTTTGTTCAGCATAAAATATCAAAATGAAATTAATAAAAATAATGATTTTGTTGACGCAGGCATTATTTTGACGCTGGCGGCTGCCGCGAACCATTTCATTTAATTCCATTTGCCTAAGCCTAAGGTTCGTAAGAACCCTGAAGTGAGGGTGATCGGTTTATACATCCGTATCTCTATAACCGTATGGTCTCATGTGCTGTACAGACGAGATAGCGATGTTAGAGGGCAGTAGCGAGTTAGTCTAACTTTGAAAGAGTCCCACCAATGTTGACCTTGTCATATTTTCCACGCATGAGTTGGTCTTGCCATCGTGGTTCAAAAGTCACGAATCATTGTTTTTGTACATTTTCTGGATTTGAACGAGAGATAAGACATCTCTTTGTTAAATTTCAATATCTTAAACAGCAAACAGCGCCGATGTCCGTGTACTTATGCCCAAAGTGTAAATAGTAAAAACGCCAAGGCCACAGTTGACAAAGTAAATCAGTCAACGTAGTCTAGAAAGGTATGGTTCATTGTTAAAAACCATTCAATGGCGTAAATTTGTTGTTAGCATTGGGGATGATTGGCTTGCACAGGGGTGTGTGTAAACATAAGGAATAACAATGATCCATGATTAAAGCTCCAATCACATTGCCGAGCTGTAACATTGATTGTTATTTAAATCCTATTAGAGACCATTATCCTAGCTTAGCGTATTAACGTGATAATGCCACTGTTGTATAGATGGGGTGACAGGTGACGTCACACCGGGCAAAACGTGGCTAGTTGCTATTGTTCTTTGCCCGGCAGTTTGCGCGCGCATCATGTTTTGTTTAGGACCCATGCTTTTAAAACTCGCGCCAAAGCATTATAAAGGGCAATACGGCATAGCAGACAGTGGTCATATGCTGTTCCCTCAAGCGTGTATCGACAGTCCAGTCCCTTCGCCCGTTGCGTTTGTTGATAAACATTGGATGTAAACAACGGTCACCTCATCTATAGCCATGGAATTAGTAGTGTGTCCGTTGGCGGTAGTTTTGAACAAGTGTATCAATAACGTTGTTGAATCTGAATACATTAAAATTATATAGCAATAGTATCATGATGTGTTTGTGTCTGCTGATATCGGTCCTATAAGAAAACCATATTGAATTATATGGACCTTGATATTTGTGGCAGAGTATTTTTGGCTTATAAAACAGGGGTAGAATTTCGTAACCAACCGCGAGAATCTGTTAAGATTCTCGCGGAAGGATTTTGCGAGAATCCAGATTCTCGCCAATTTTGAGAATCCATGGATTATTGCGAAATGAATGAAAATAATATCTAGAATAAGGCTATAAGCTTGCACAACTTCCAAATTCGGCATATTTGTTGACTAAGGGTCATCTATTGTCCTGTTTTGGACTTACAAAAAAGAAAAGTAAAAAAAGAAAAAAGTTTTTGTTGTTGTTTTTTTGCGGGAATCCAACTGGATTCGCGCGGTAGTGATTTATTCGCGCCGAAATTCTACCCCTGTAAAATGTGATTGTCTTTGATGCATTATATCAGGAAGGGGCAGTCTGGGGCACTCATATGGTACATTTTATTGTGTGTTTTGTTAATTTAGGTATAATTTGCGAGCAATTAATTATCCGCGTGTAATCGGAATATTTTAATATTATTAATTAATGAAATGTTATCATATTTAATTTGTCAAAACAGGTCAATATTATCGTATTGTGTTATTCAATGAGTTATACTTGTTGCCATTTGTTTATAATACATTTAACAAATAAACATTTCCAATTGCAATGAATCGGCGCGTCTCATGAGTTTTTGAGCATTTATTTCACATAGAAATGTATAAAGCAAAATGTGTATGCACAACTTTCGAATTGGCTATAATCGGCAATATGATTCAACACATAGGGCACGTAGCAATGTTCAATCCTTTGTAAAGTTGAATAGATAATCGGATTAGGTTATCTCGTTGTTATTCCTTCTCCCTCTACTAATTCCATGGTGTAAAGGGGGATGTGCCCCTCAGAAGCTAATATTTTTTGTATTTTTGACACTGGATTCATGCAATTTGGTGAATACGTTGAAGGACAATTTAGATTAGGGACAGGGGAAGCAAAAGGTTTTTTTAGTAAAGGGTGCTTTTTTAGGTAAAAAGTGGTTTTTTTTAGTAAAAGGTGCTTTTATTTACCAAAATTATGCAATATGCGTTAAAAATAAATCCAAAAAGTGATTGTATTAGGAGTGGGCTATAGAGGGTCATTTTTAGGTCATAGTTTCAGATCACGCTTGCTACATGATTTTTTGATGACTTTATGCGTACTGACAACATTTTCAACAAACAAATTGAAAAAAATGCGAAATCCAGGGTGGATCCAGGGTGCCCCGGCCAAAAAACCACAAAAAGTCGGCCATTTTGGAAAAAACACTCTTTTGATCATAACTCAGTCATTTTTGGTCTAATTTATTTGTTTTGGGTGGCAATACCCATGTTTAAGTGTACAAGATGTCATTCTATGCTAGTTTCGTCTCATTTAACCCCTTTGTTTCCTTGTAATAGCTGATTTTGGTCAAATTTGGACTGTGAGGGCGCTTTGCAAAAAAGTAGCTATCGCATTACTAAAAATGAATTTGAATACATGAAATATGTTAAGAATGTGTCAAGAAACATTGTCTGAAGATGTGAGCATGTTACCTCATTTCGTTTTACCGTGGCATCCATTTTAAAATCACAAGAATGCGTTAAAAGTGCTTTAGGATAGTACAGGGGTCAACGAACTTTCATTAACAATGGTAAGAGGGGAGTCCCAACAGAACACACACACAAAACCGCAACAGGATCCCAAAGGGATACAAAAGGGAACTTTCATTAGTGCGTGTTTCAATGGAGACAATTCAAAGATGTTCAAAATGGTGTAGCTTCAAAACAACAAATGGTATTTAACTCAGATTTTCAGGAAATGCCTAAATTGTAACTCCTATCATATTTCAACATTAGAATTTGAGATGCTTCGATGCGAAAGGTATTTTTTAAAACAGCGCCCCCATAGGGCTATTTTCACTAAAAATGCCATTTTCAGGAAAACGAAACATCGTCATGTGATAAAAGTTGCATAAGATTATTCCAGGACCCTACAAACATGGGTATTGCCACCAAAATCAAATTGATTGGACCAAAAATGATTGATTTATGATCAAAATACTGTTTTTCCAAAATGGCCGACTTTTTGTGTTTTTTTGGCCGGGGCACCCTGGATTTTGCATATTTTTCAATTTTTTTTTGAAAAATGCTGTCAGTACGTATAAAGTCATCAAAAAATCATGTAGCAAGCATGATCTGAAACTATGACCCTCTATAGCCCACTCCTAATTGTATTGCATGTTTCCATGTTGACGTATATCTTTTTTTGGTGTCAAAAGTCAAAACCATTATTTTTCATTCAAAACTACATTCAAACTAAACTAAGTGTAGAATAAACACTTCCACAGTTATGTAACTTGTTGATTTTTAGGTAAATGGACATTATTTGTTAAATATAGACAACTTTTGAAAAAAAAATGCTGTGTGATGAAAAAGTGCTATTTTGGGCAAAATTTGCTTTTTTGGTGCTTTTGCGCTTTTGAGCATTTTCCCTGTCCTTAATTTAGATAAACTCCCAATACATGGACGGTAATTTTGGCCTTCATGCACATTTCTATTACGGTGATCATTTTATCATACACATTATACATAACATTGGGGGGAAGAGGGGGGGGGGGGGGGGAGGAGATGATTGCATAGGCCATCCCCCTCTGGTCAAATATTGGGGGTAGGATTTACGCATGAAACCTTTAATTAAGTAAAGGGTAAGGGTTACACGTTAATGTTCTGGGGTATAGCGTTAATGTGATTTCGCCATTACATGCGACTTAGAATTTGGCCAACAGATGGTGGTGCTAACCAGCCAATTGCGCAAAATATATAAACCAGGGAATCTCTATGAAACCAAAAGTGATATCTTGGGCCCTTGGCTATTGTTAGAGTTGGTGTTCAGCCAAAAAACACCACTGCTACACATTTAAAGGGGGATGAAGAGATGTGTTGGAGGCTGCGCCCTTAATTATGATAAAAAATGGGATTTGTATATTTTTACATTACATTGTACATGTATGAACTTCAACTTTACACCTAAAGGATTAAGAAAAATCAGCCCTCTTTGTTCAACAAAATGTCGATTAAAAATGCTGGTTGAGCCCTAACCAGCATTTTGCGTCAAACAGTGTCCCCTTGCAGCACGTGGGATAAATAACGTGAACCATATATTTAAAAAAAAGATTCAATTAATAGTGATGGTATTGTTTTAATCAAGTTTTGCTGTGTATTTCTGAGTAAAAACAACAATAATGGTAATTTTTAATGTTCATCTTGAAGTAAATTAATTAAAAAAAAATAAATCAAATGGATATAAAAACACACCTGGAAGCAAATGCCCTAATAAAATGGGGGACATATAATGGGCTTAGAATGAGGAAGATGGCAGAACATTCCATGGTCAATTACTTTACTTTTGAATAAAAGTACACCCCCCTTCCCCGGTTAACACTGCCGCACCCCCCCCACCCCCCCCCCCCCCCCCCCCCCCCCCCCCCCCCCCCCCCCGCACACATCCAGAAGTGAAATGTCCAGATTGGTTGGCAAGCTATCACCTGGTTATGATGAAACCACAATGTTATTGGCACCAAAAGTACACCCCCTTCCCCGGTTAACACCGTCCCCCACACACATCCAGAAGCGTAATGACCAGATTGGTTGGCAAGCTATCACATGGTTATGATGAAACCACAGTGTTATTGGCACCAAAAGTACACCCCCCTTCCCGGTTAACACCGTCCCCCCACACACATCCAGAAGCGTAATGACCAGATTGGTTGGCAAGCTATCACCTGGTTATGATGAAACCACAATGTTATTGGCAATAAAAGTACACCCCCCTTCCCCGGTTAACACCGTCCCCCACACACATCCAGAAGCGTAATGACCAGATTGGTTGGCAAGCTATCACCTGGTTATGATGAAACCACAATGTTATTGGCACCAAAAGTACACCCCCTTCCCCGGTTAACACCGTCCCCCACACACATCCAGAAGCGTAATGACCAGATTGGTTGGCAAGCTATCACATGGTTATGATGAAACCACAATGTTATTGGCACCAAAAGTACACCCCCTTCCCCGGTTAACGCTGTCCCCCACACACATCCAGAAGCGTAATGACTAGATTGGTTGGCAAGCTATCACATGTTTATGATGAAACCACAATGTTATTGGCAATAAAAGTACACCCCCTTCCCCGGTTAACAACCGTCCCCCACACACATCCAGAAGCGTAATGACCAGATTGGTTGGCAAGCTATCACATGGTTATGATGAAACCACAATGTTATTGGCACCAAAAGTACACCCCCTTCCCCCGGTTAACACCGTCCCCCAGACACATCCAGAAGCGTAATGACTAGAATTGGTTGGCAAGCTATCACATGTTTATGATGAAACCACAATGTTATTGGCAATAAAAGTACACCCCCTTCCCCGGTTAACACTGTCCCCCACACACATCCAGAAGCGTAATGACCAGATTGGTTGGCAAGCTATCACATGTTTATGATGAAACCACAATGTTATTGGCAATAAAAGTACACCCCCTTCCCCGGTTAACACTGTCCCCCACACACATCCAGAAGCGTAATGACTAGATTGGTTGGCAAGCTATCACATGTTTATGATGAAACCACAATGTTATTGGCAATAAAAGTACACCCCCTTCCCCGGTTAACACTGTCCCCCACACACATCCAGAAGCGTAATGACCAGATTGGTTGGCAAGCTATCACATGTTTATGATGAAACCACAATGTTATTGGCAATAAAAGTACACCCCCTTCCCCGGTTAACACTGTCCCCCACACACATCCAGAAGCATAACGACCAGATTGGTTGGCAAGCTATCACCTGGTTATGATGAAACCACAATGTTATTGGCACCAAAAGTCATATGATTATACAGGAAACTATGTTTCCTCTGTGTGGTTTTTTAAAATACCAAATTCTGTAGTTGTTGTAAAACTAGAGATAAACATTCCAAATAAACATGGTGGTGAGAATAAAAATAAAAATAAAAATTTGTGGTGAGATTGCTTGTTTTGACTTTTTACAAGCATTAACAAATAAATTGGGATGTAAATGTTGAACATTTATTGTTTTTAATTTTTCTTTATCCTTTAACATGGGCCAAGTTACCCCTCTTTTCGCTTCATTATTCAGTAAATGCTGGTCTGTGTCAATATGAAGAATGCAAAATGAAAATGAATTCGGTATTGTTTTGTCATAGGTCCAACTCGGATTTGGTTTGGTCGGGGGTGTGCCGCTGGAGATTCAAAACCCATACCCATTTTTAGGGGTGATTTTGGAAAAATCGGTACCCATTTTTAGGGGTTTTGCTTCATTATAGACCAAATTTTCGCAAATTATTGGGAAAAGAGACCTATTTTTGCAAATTTTCGCGAAAATAAACACAAATTTCGCGAAAATAGACCCATTTGTAAAAAGTGACCCCATTATTAGGGATTTCCAGCACAAAATCATACCCCATGTTTAGGGATTTTGTGCCCAAAAAGCTACCCATTAGAGCGGCACACCCCCGTATACCGTCTTGGGTGAGTACCCCCCACCCCCCCCCCCCCCACCGGGGTCCAACCACATCATAAAAGTTGCTGAATACACCCCGCCATGTAGGTGAGGCAGATGCAATTTGTTCATCAACAAAAATCTCCTAAAAATACCTAAAAATAAAGAAGAAATCCTGCAGCTTAGTGTGTTGTTTAGGTCCAGTTCCAGATACACATATCATTATGTAGCGCGGTAGTATGTTTTTGTAATTTCTCAAAATTGGACAAATAAACTCTTTTTTTTGTTGGCTGGCCAAGTTACCCATCAAGGGTGGAAGTATCCTCATTCTATGGTAAGTGAAAATGGCCATAATTGTGGGGACCCCTAAGGCCCATCTGTTCTTTGCCTAACTTATTGTTTTACATTTTGTTCATCAAGATCTACGATGGGATCCAGCACTGGACTGGTGGTAGCTGGTGTCATTGGCTGTCTGCTGGTGGTGTTGGGAGGAGTGTGCTTTCCTGTATTTGACCAGATTATTCATGATGAAGTTGTTAAGGTAATTGTGATGCGATGCGTCAAATGAAAGAGCCAAAGTAGATTCATAAATATTGGCCGATTAATTCTGTGTCGTAGCCAGTGAACAGGGGATGGGGGGATCGCAATTTCGACCAAATTTGGCACCCTTACAATCGACCCAGAGTATGTTCGGAGAAATTTGGAAATCCAGAGTCCTACCCAAATAATTAAATCAGTTTTGTGTTTTGTTCCTTTGATCTCATCAGCAAGTCACCCTCGCCAATAATAACTCTCAAGGATATGGCGAATGGAAGGATCCGCCTGGAGAAGTACACATGCAATTCTATTTCCTTGATCTGGTGAATAAAGCAGAAGTGCTGAAGGGGGCTAAGCCGTATTTTGTGGAAAGAGGTCCATTCACATACAAGTAAGTTAAAACAGTAGTTTCATATTGGAAGATATGGTGATGAAAAAATAAATATTGTGCACTTTTGTGTGTGCAATAGTAAAACTATACTGGTAAAGAAGCAATAGTAAAACTATATCACCCAATCCAATTTTAATTGTTCCATTACACTTGCCTGCCAGTGGCGTAGCCAGCTTTTTGAAACTTTTTTAATAGTTGACTTAAGAATAGGAACGCAAAAAAACCTCTTGATGGTATGATAGCCTTACCTGTAATATGATTATGTAACCAATTATGCTTGATTGGTTTATTTGTATGCAGAGAACAAAAGCCAAAAGGTGATGTCATGTACAGTGAAGACAAGACCAAAGTCAACTACACATCAACATCTTCCTACGTGTTTGATCGGGACAATTCGTCGAGTGATACCAGCTTTAAGATAACAACAATCAATATACCACTATTGGTAAGGCCCCTCCCCAAGAAAGTTTTCTATTGATGTAACCCACCAACAAGGCCAGTTATGCTCCTTAAAAAGAGGGATATCCTAATTTCCTATGAAACAGAAGGGTACACACCACCATACCATAGGCTTCCGCAAGTGAGTGTGCAGGGGGTGCTATTGTCCTTAAAATCTCGGATTGCAGCTTGAAATGTGAATATTTTGACTGGATGTTCATAGAGATGTGATTTTTACGGAAATTTCTAGGCCATAAAAAAGAATCGGGATTTTATATACAATATATATTTTTTTTTGCATTGCCGGAATCGGATGATGATATTTCAGCATAAAAAGAGTCAAACATGTTTTTAGGGGGGTGGTGATACTCTATATCCTATTCTCAAGACAAGCCCCTATAAAATGTTGACACCGCGTGCCGTGAGGTGCAAGACCAAAGTCAACTACACATCGACATCTTCCTACGTGTTTGATCGGGACAATTCATCGAGTGATACCAGCTTTAAGATAACAACAATCAATATACCACTATTGGTAAGGCCCCTCCTGAAGAAAATGTTTGATTGACGTAACCCACCCTAAACAAGGCACGATTATGCTCCTTAAAAAGAGGGATAATAATAATAATAATAATATTACCGTTCTTATATAGCGCTTTCTGCAATGCAAGCACAGTCCCAAAGCGCTTTTAAATAAATTATTATCGCTGCCAGTTTAGATATCAGAATCCTTTGGTCGCTACACTTAGGCGGCTACCAGTCGACAAGTGCACAAGCCTATCAGCACTACTTAGATTTTGATATCCTAACAGCTCCCCAAATATCGCTTGGGTCAACGAAGCAATTGAGATTAAGTACCTTGCCCAAGGATACAAACATGTTGGCCTTAGCGGGGCTCGAACTCACAACCTTTGCATCGTGAGACCGGCGTCTTATCCACTAGACCACACATGCTCACAGCCTCACACGCTCATTAGGATATCCTAATTTCCTATGAAACAGAAGGGTACACACCACCATACCATCTAGGCTTCCGCAAGCGAGTGTGCAGGGGGTGCTATTGTCCTTAAAATCTCGGATTGCAGCTTGAAATGTGAATATTTTGACTGGATGTTCAGCATAAAGTCTTTGAAACATTCAAGTTTGTACTCTGAACTAAAAAAACCACATCACAGAATATCCTTGGGAGAAGTTATGATCACAGAAGTTGAGTGGACTGAAAAGCTAATTTGCACAAGTCTGAATACGGGTAGCTATTTTTAAAGCCCTAATTATTGAAAAACTGAGACTATCAATCACATACAAAAGGGATGTTGAAGAGAAGAAGATGACGAATCTACAAAATGAAAATTAGCCAGGAGAAGCGATTGAAGACGGGTCTATATGTGTACTTAGAAATTCGGCACAACATCAGAATAGATGTCTCTAGTATTGGAGCATATTTTCTGTTAGTATCATTGTTTGCTGTTAAATGGTACACTCTCAAAAGTCTAAAAATGACAAAAATGAGAAGAAACTAATACGGTTTATCATAACTATATATCTCTTCATATATGTGATGCGATCTGTGAAAACCCGCCACACTGTGGCATTTTTCATATTGGAGATATTTATATCATAAGAAAGCTAAAACTGTGCTGATTACAGAACTGTTTCGATCATTTTTCTACGATCACTACAAAAAAGTTATGAGTGAATGATGATTGTGATGTTATCAAAAGCTACAAAACAAGAAATCATGAAAACAGGTCAAAAAGATACATAATTCAATATAATAACATTATAAGATTAAGAATAAAAGTGATTAACCCTAACGCTACTACGTCTCACAGTCACCTCACAGCCAGCACCACGTGGCTTGCGCGCGCACAAGTTCTATCTCCTGTAGCACTAAACTACGGGTATATATGGTCTCCGATTTCTTAGCCTGTGAAGCCCTCCCCCCGTGGCTGAGTGTTAGTATATCTCGCCTGTCACGCGGCCGACCCGGGTTCAACTCCCGGCGCCGGCGGACATAATTTTCCCCATTTTTTATTTAACCCCCTCCCCCTGTTCTTCGTTCCATCCCCACTGCCACGTTCTAGGGTTAGGGTTAATACGACACCACACAGTGCATTTCTATAACCCTAACGCTACTACGTCTCACAGTCACCTCACAGCCAGCACCACGTGGCTTGCGCGCGCACAAGTTCTATCTCCTGTAGCACTAAACTACGGGTATATATGGTCTCCGATTTCTTAGCCTGTGAAGCCCTCCCCCCGTGGCTGAGTGTTAGTATATCTCGCCTGTCACGCGGCCGACCCGGGTTCAACTCCCGGCGCCGGCGGACATAATTTTTCCCATTTTTTATTTAACCCCCTCCCCCTGTTCTTCGTTCCATCCCCACTGCCACGTTCTAGGGTTAGGGTTAAGTAAGTTTTTTATGGTGAAATTTCATGAAAGATGATGACACAAAGTATTGGAAACTAATTTTCTTTACAAAAAAAAAAAAGTTTTTATTTGTGTATTTTTAAAATTTTACCCATAATCCCTAGTTCACATTTTGCGACATCCGACGGGTTTTCACAGATTGAATCACATATGCGTGTGCCACTGTCTTTAAGTATTTAAAAGCAAGTGCTTGAGTAGTATTAAGAAGTCCCTACTGACTAACCCATTTTTAGATGTAACGCAAATCAAAAAAGTTTTAGGCCAAAGTTAAATAAAGGGTACTACTTCCTTACGCAGAGATTTTAATCTTCCTTTAATATGCCGCGTTTCTTGCAGATATACTTGCTTTACAAGTATTTATTATTACTATTAAAATTAAAATGATTATAATTATTATTATTAATTATTTTAACCATTCCCCAAAGAAAGTGGTGAGACTTTAAAGGTACTTGACCCGATCCACTAACTTTTTCCCATCAAAATTGTGTATGAAATAAACAACTTTTTCCCTTCTGTACAGACTGTGGCCACCCAGCTGCAAAGCTTACCACCGATCATCCAAAAACTTGTAATGGATCTTATTGCCAGTCTGGAAGGTGAAGAGATATTGTATGAAGTATCTATTGAAGATCTACTGTGGGGCTATGAGGATCCACTGCTCAAGCTGCTGAAAAAGCTTGATCCCAAACTGGTGCCAGAGACAACGTTTGGTTTGTTTGTTGGGGTATGTATCAACTCTGGCCCTTCAGCATGTATAAAGTAAAACTTCCTATGTATAACCTTTGGGAAGTCTGCTCTAAACATGTTCAAGGGCCAAAAATTCATATATCAAAACCTTGTAAGTGCTCTTGCCTCTTAACGCGTATAAAGCAACCATTCCCAAGGCTCAAGATAACAGTATTTTACCGGCGCCCGGATCATGTGATTTATTGAGAACCGGGAGCTACTTTCAGTCTACCGGGAGCTAACTTTTCATTAAATCCAGCGTGGCATCATTGTAAACTCGAAATTTGATGTCTTGGGCAAGCTTCCCGATAGTCAACGGGCGCTGGTGTGGACAAAATATCAGCCCTCGGTTATTTATTTTTCAGCATTACCGGGCGCTGTGGCAGAAGGACCGAGGGTAAAAATCGCCCAGCGCCCGCTTATCTTGAGCCTTGACCATTCCTATGCGTAGCCGCTGGGCAGTTTTACTTTATACATGCTGTGAAGGGCCGGAAAAACTTACAAGGTTTTAACAGAACAGCGATGTTATAAACTTCATTTATCTAACTCTCTGTAGTGATTTCAAAGTGTATTCCAATGATCGTTCCCATCATCGTGTGCATGATTATAATGCATTGGCGCAAATACCCCTCACACAATCATAAACAAATCCAGGTTCACACGTGGCGATGCTGGGTAGCTCTCCAGGTTTTATGTCACTGCAGAGTTAGATGAATAAGGTATAGTTCTCTGAAATAACTTTCACCTCATCAGTCCAGTCAACAGTGTATATATGTTATTATTCAATATAACATGTAGCCAGTGTAATGTGGGTATGTCCTTTTTCAATGCGAACAGAACGTCTACCAATGCAGGTAATGCTCAGTCTTGTTGTAAATGAACTAGAGCTATAGTTTGATCAGTCCCAAATTGGCGAAAAATATTGGGTTTTTTTCTCTCTTGCGCGCAGAAGTAATCCAAGCGTACTCGCGAGTATGGCCACACGAACGCCGTTTTGGCCACACTGATGCATTACACATATATGATACACAGTGCGCATGTTGCATTCATGCGTGTCCGCCACCTTTTTAATTAATTGGCTGCTGTAAGGAGGCTTCACTAATTTGGAACTGAACAAAACTATAGTTTGTATAAGTCAAGTGACCAACAACTGTCTGATAAATATTTGGTGGTTCCCATTATTTAGGATGCCTGGTTTGAAAGAATCTCTTTCAAACAGGACATTTCTCTTCGCTAGTCGCTTTACCGCTTGCTTGTTATGTGTATGAATACATGCTGATCTATCAACACTTAAGAAAAGAATGTGACTTTGAAAACTAATTTTGAAGAAAAAGTGTTTCAATTATATTTTTTATATACATTTTTTTTAAAGGTAGATGACGACCCGATCACATTTTCGTAACACAGAATTATTTCAAACATACGGAGATTTTCATATCATATGAAAGCTCGTATTTTTCTCATCATCATACTGAAATTTGACGGCCTAATTCGGTATAATGACAGAGAAATCGACGAAATAGCGTTGAATTACCGCGAATGGTGGTTACCACCGATATAGTTTGTGTACTACTCAATGGGTACAGTTCACAGCATCTTGTGCGTCTAAAATAAGAACCATAATAGCTATGCATCTCAAATTTTGGGACACAATGTTTTTAAGGATGACCTTTCATGTAGAATAGAAAACTTCAAGTTGAAAATCGGAACATCTACCTTTAAATGGTATACTAATTTGTTAATCCACATGGTAGTCATATGGCATGTTAAAATGTGAATTTAATTTAATTTAATTTTTTTGCAGAGAAATGGATCAAATGATGGCGTGTATGAAATCCATACAGGGAAAGACGATCCTATGCAAATTAGCAACATTATATCATGGCGGGGCATGACACAGCTAGAATGGTGGACTACTGATGAGGCCAATGCTATAAATGGATCAGGTACATTATATTATGTCATAGGTCATAGGTCACAGGTCACAATATTTTAAAAATTGAACAGATATTTGTATTCACAAGCAACAGTTATACTTGTTGAAAATAATTTGATGAGTATCAACTGCCACATTTTAGTTGGTAAACGCACCATGGCCAAATGATAAATTGTGATGTGAGCGCATTGCTCAAATATCAATAATATTTTAGTAAGCGTTTGGATTGAAGTACAACATTGAGTGAATCAACTTTTTTAACCAGATCTAGTCCATATTAAATTGAATGTTTTTTAAGTAGCTGTTAAGTGACGTAAAAAAGAAACCCTGTTCTATGGGCAAATGGACCTCATGTTGGGTCAGTCAGTCTTGTTTTGTTTTTGTTTTTTTGTGTACAATGTTATGCTCCAATACTTTGATTGATACGCCTAACACAAAAGGTTTCTGATCAGGTGCTTCTATGTTAGTAAATTCAAAATCAATAATCAAAAAACAAAAATCTAAGATATACATTATGTGAGCAAATTTCTACCCCGTAATTTGATATATGTGATGCATGCGATCTGTGAAAACCCGCCACATGTCGGGATTTTTCATATCGGAGATATTTATATCATAAGAAAGCTGAATCTGTGCTGATTACAGAACTGTTTTGATCATTTTTCTATGATCACTACAAAAAAAGTTATTATGATGGTTGTGATGTCATAAAAAGCTACAAAACAAGAAATCATGAAAACAGGCCATGAAAGATACATAGTTCAATAGAATAACATTATAAGGCTAATTAGAAAAGTGACTGAAGTAAGTTTTTGAAGGTGAAATTTCATAAAAGGGGATGATATAAAGTATAAGAAATTAATTTTCTAAACAAAATATGAAAAAATACAAATAAAAGTTTTATTTTTTTATTTTTTTTATTTTTTAAATTTTACCAATAATCCTTATTTCACATTTTGCGACATCCGACGGGTTTTCACAGATCGCATCACATATCATTCATACATCATTCAAGCTGTATAAAATAACAGGCCTAAAGTTAGTCCAATTTTAAGTTAATCCACTTTCGATGAATACCCCTTTTAACTTTATGCAGATGGCAGTTATAATCATCCATTCTGGAAGAAAAGTGATACCGCTTATGTCTTCTCATCTGATATTTGCAGGTATGTAAGTCATGCATGGGTCATAGGCAGTGTTGTGACCGAGTCACTTTACCTCGAGGCACAAGTCAAGTCAATGACAGAAATGACTCGAATCAAGTAAAGTCTTCAAAATGTTTGTCAAGTTAAAAGTCAAGTCAATTCAATCCAATAGGTCAAGTCAAGCCAAGTCAAGTCAGTCAGGCAAGGCAATTTATATCAATTTTTGTTTCTTGTTTTGGTTGTAAATTGTCCCATTTGCCCCAAAATATTAAGAATGATCAAACGTATTTCAGAAATTGTCAATAATTTTCAAATATTATCAACAAAATTAAAAGTTTTTTTTGGAAAAATCTCAAATGTGCAATTGTGTTTGTATGACACCCAATCAAACAATTTATGCAATAACTGTATTTTTTCCACAGATCTATTATAGTAACATATGAAAAAGAGACAGAAGTAAAAGGTATTCCCACCTGGAAGTTTTCCGCCCCAGTATACTCTATGATGAACGGCTCAGCATATCCACCAAATGCTGGCTTCTGTCTGCCAGACCTTGACCACTGTCTACCGAGTGGCCTACTCAACGTCAGCAAATGTCAATTGGGTAGGTTATTGCATAGATCGTCAATAGAGGGGATGATTATCTCTATTGAAATGTTGTGTGAAGCTGATACTACATTTGTATGTCTGTATCGCACACACCTGCATGACTAGCATGTTTGAAAAGCCCGGTAAACAGTAATGGATATTGCTAGTCTATTGCAGCAACTACATTATCTAATACTAAGCTAACGGGAATACATAAAATTAGTTTGATAAAAAAAGCAACGGCGACCAATTTACAATGAATTTGTAGCTACAATTGTGGAATATTTCATAAGATTGGCTTATATAATAGCAAAGTTATGGTGAAAGTTAAAATACTTCTAATATTTGAAACATATTTATTTAATGCACACATTCATCGATGCGATAGATGTAACGCTATTTATGAAGTTTATAGACACTTATTTCACCCAGTTTTTTATTACACCTAAACTCGAACCCATGAGCGCGATGGGCAATAGCGCATCTTATGAAATCGATTCCTACCGATTTAACGTGTCTGGGAGTGGTGTTTTATTTATGATTATTGAGAAGTTATTTCATGATAGGGCGAAAGGCTACATCGGCTTTTTGTGTTGAGCGACCTTGGTCCGAAACACTCATTGCTTCAAAAGAAAATACCCACTTGTCCATCCCCGTCTTGATTATTGACTTTAGTTAGTTTCATGTTAATTAGCTCATTAAATATGCAGATATGTAGGCCTAAAGTATTGCTGCATGTAGACCTACATTGGAGTCTATCATGTTGATGACTGAAATAGAGATATGTTTTTGGGAGTAACGATATGTGACGTGATCAAGCGAAATGAGACGCATGTCAGCAGTTTTGAATTTTGATATTTGTCCATCATTAGGTGAAAAACTGCTACAGTGTGGTCCAAACCCCACTAAAATCAAACTTCTAGTTTTTAAGTTAAAACAGTTTACCTACTAAGAAAACAAAGTAAAACATACCCGACATACGACTCGGCTTGGTCGTGTCACATATAGAGATGCAAGATGACCAACATCTTTTGCAGAACAATTTTTGATAAAAGAATGCGAGTACCTTAATGGGGTTGCTGGGGGAGTAAACGTTGTGTATGCTGTGTGCATATACCATATTACAAGACAAGGCAGTGGAATCCAGAAGCTTTCAACATTTTGCATTTTATTTTGCTATAAATTCAACTTGTAGCAATCAGCATTTTGCAGCATATACTGCACCAGCAGGAGACATTTCATACAAAGAGTGTAGCTAGGTCACAGATGTATCTTATTTTAAAACCAAAATGAGTAAAAATAATTGTCTTTTCCCCAAATCCTCAATTTAAAAGTGTAGGGTGTATGGGGTAAAAGTAGCATCAAAACAGTTTGTTGAAATGAAAGTTCATGCATTGTGTTTATTGTTATTTTCAGGTGCACCTATCGTGATGTCATTACCACATTTCCTATTTGCCGATCAGGAAGTGATTGATAGTGTGCAGGGATTGACCCCTGACCCAGTAGTACATAACACATTCTTTAATGTAGAACCCGTAAGTAGAATGGACCGAAGTAGTGTTAATATGAGGCTGTTATACTGGACATAATTCTTTTGCTGTAGACCGTTTCAAATTGAGATCGGAAATCTTCGGAAAAACATGTCACATGGAGTAGGTGCGTTGCGCGTTCTTTGCAACAGTTGATCGCATTCACAGCATTGTCCTAGTCGGTTGTCCGCCTAGTGATTTATTACTATGTTTACACACACGTGTGCACACATGAGAAGTAAATCGTGGAACAAGACTATTTTGGTTTTTTATCAACAATGGCGGTAAAAAGTGAAAATATTACCCAAATCTCTTTCATCTCACCATTTTTGTTACTGGAATGCCGCAAAATAAACTTTGTGAGGGATACAATCTATCACCAACACCAGCGCAATCTACCACACGTGCAGACGGGTGAAAAACATGGACATGACCTGTGAGCTGACAGGTCGTGTAACCGAGTGTCAAATCACTCGGCTAATCGGAAGCATTCGGAACCGATCATATATTTTCGGATTTGAAATGGTCTATAACAGAGACCTTTGAAGTTTAGACTTCCTTTTCTTTTTCAAATATCAGGGGTCCAAAATTAAACTGATTTCTTATTGCAGGGGGATGCATAGCAACATATTGTCTTCTCCCATTGACAATGTCAATGGTATCATAGTCAAAAGCAATGGCATTACAATTTTCATTCTATTCACTGGCGTAGTAAATGTTAGAATATAACCATTACCAGGTCAACTGGCCAGGCTAATTTTGTTACGAACCACTGATCACATCGCACAACACAAAGCCTATGGCAATATCAAAATTTGAAACAGATATATGGGCCCAGGCTTGGACCAGTAACCATGAGTTACTAACGTGCACTCATCAACAAATACTTAATGCTATGATAGAATTGTCATGGCCACGCATACACATGTCCACTATTTTTTAAATCCATGTTACCTTAACCCTAACACTCCCGGTGGATTTTCCAACGAAATTTGTTTCAAGCAAAAAAAACACACACAACAAGAGGTGCCACGCCCCGGGGTTTGAACCCACGACCTCTCGGTTACAAGTCGAACGCTCTACCAACTGAGCCACGGGGGAGCTATGCTGGGCGAGTGTATTCGCCTAGCTATGTAGCCCGGGGCCATTATTTCACCCCAAAACCTCAGCGCCAGGTGGAACCGACAGGCTGGGAAATGGGATTTCATGGGGTGCGGGGCTGTAAGGGTTAAAGGAAGTTGCACATATCCAATATGTATGTTTCAAGGTAAGAAATTCAAGGAGAATCCCAGAATCCATTCTGGCAAAGATTCTCCCTGGTAAAGTTGCGAGAATCCCAGTTGATTCTCGTAAATAATCTGTCTAACGAATTATTTGAATGAAGGAGAATCCATAGATTCTTGCCAAAATCCTTTACAAGAATGTTAATGGATTCTTGCAACCTTTGATGAACTTCTGACCCTGTGTTTGCACCAGCGGTGTGATAAAAGAAGAAATTTAGCCTTGGCGCAGAAATGTTGTGCCTTGACTAACGCTGACGTCTCCTCTCAACTTGATGCGCTATAGAGTTAAGAATAATGAAAGGAACTATGGTATCCTGATAGTATGCACAAATGAAGTTACCTGGGATCCATCAATTCTCACGATTTAGATGGAGAATGAAATATAAGAAATTTTGGTGAGGAAATTCCTTGGATTTTGTTCCTAATTCTAACCATTCATTTTTATAGAAGTTGTAACTGCATCTCATAAGATTTGATATCATGGTTAGATTTTGCATAGTTTAGTGCAGGGATACTCAACTGTGATGCACGCGTCAGAAGTGGCGCATTGGCACATGCCAAGTGGGGCACAGCCTCAAGTCAGAAAAAAATCACCATAATTTTGTGCAAGTTTATGTATCCATAGTTATAAATGATCGAGTGTCAGGAAAGCCCTTCAACCCCTTTAATATGGCTGAATTCAATAGCTTTAAAGGTTCGCCCCCTCTCAACCTTTATGACCCCTGGAAGGATCCCAAAGGTGGGCCTTTTGACCCACCTGTCAGGACTAGGATAGTGGCACTTGGTGGATTGATACTTTACAAATTGTGGTGCATCAGCAGATTAGTTGAGAAAGTCTGGTTTAGCATTATCTAGCTGTATGTGTCAATTTCATTGTTTACTGTTATGTTGTGTTATTATTGTCTATGTCCGTGTTGTTGTTAATGTGTTGATAATCATCTCTGTTCCAGTATACCGGCGGACCTTTGGTCATACAAAAGAAAATACAAATTAACGCCTATTGTCAAAGTTTTAAAAATGTTCGGTAGGTGCCAAACCGATTCTTGTAAAATTGCTTTGCCAAATGGTGGTGTTGTAAGTATGAAAATGCAGAGTGTGTTATTAACATTGGAGCTGATTTGCACAAGCCACGACCTAATTTGTTGATGTAAGCTGTCAAATTAAGATTGAAATATATGACCCTGTTACAAGGGACACACATGTGGGAATAATTCTGATCTTCCAAAAAACCTTTCAGGTATATGCACTTTATATGCCTGAAAATGAATGCAGTCTTTCCTTAACCAAGTACTTTATCTACGTTAGGGAAAAGATTACATGAAATGATATTCATCGTAGTCAGAATCCATTATTGGTAGCATAGGCGTTGGACACACTGAAGACGTTAGGAATTACAATTATAGAGGCATAAGTGTTCTCTTGGGTAACACATAATAACAGTGATTGTAATATGTTAACACTTTCCACGCGGCAGGCAGCTGCAGACGACATTCCAAAATGTCACAAAATGTTTTAAAAATGTCAAAATTATTGAATTTCATTACCATATTTGGAATTACAGTGAGAAATGTATTGAAATAAGTACAAACATGCCAAGTATTGGTTCAGTAATCCTTGAGATATACCTTGAAAGTTGTGAAAAGGTTTCTGAAAATTCTGTTTTGTGTATGGTAAAACGAATAGCCATGTGGAAAGTGTTAACACCCTAGCAGTCCTCATTTACCTCCATGTTATGCTTGAATCCAGCATGTTGTTTGGGCCTAAGCCAAGAAATGCTTTCAAATTCAGTAGGAGTTGATTTTCTGAAAGTTTGGACAAAAAATAGATTGTCAAATTAAACATGGACATGACTATAGGATAGCTTTAGATACATGGGTGTACCTCCTTTCAACAATGGAACATCTAGGGGTTTTGGCAATGATAAATCACTCCTTTTAACACTCTCTAGGGTTTCTGCTTCTGCATTATACTATCATAATAATGATAACACCGTTTTAATGGTTATATATACAAGTCTTATTGCTTATAGCATATGCCTTTTTTAAACCCAAGTTGTGCATGGCTTCAAAAGCTTCATGTAAACCCAACATCAACCTTCCTGAAAATGCACAATTCAGCGTCCGCAAATGGGCATGACTTTAAATGCTTAAAACCTGGTGTGAAACAACCTGAACAAAACATATGACAGCAATTTCAAGATAATCAACCTCTGGTATTAGACCAAAAGGTGCATGACTTTACGCTTAAATCATTTCTCAAACAACCTGAATAAATCATATACGGCAGCAAAGGGTGTTTCAACTGTTGAAACCATATGTGCTTCAAATGCTTAAAATTTCTTTTATTTGGTTGATTTTATTTTCAATCCTATCTTTGAAATATATTTGTTAGCATTGCATGTCAAATATTTTAAGGTGGCTTAGAACAGCTTTTTTGTTTATACAGGGTGAGTAAAAAAACTGCAACAGTGGAAAGAAGCCATTTTGTTTTCAAAACCAGAATGAATTTTAAAACTTTTTAAAAGTTGCAAGAATGACATATTTAATCCTAACTTTGTGTGAAAAAATGAAGTCGATCGCCTTTTCCGTTTGGCTTTAGTGACATTTTTGTCCAGGAGCACAGTGATTTTCAATTGAAATTGCACACATTGCATTTTCATATTTAAATATACCGCCAACAAAAATTTAGAAGATGTCAGTTTTTTAATTAAAATTTAGAACATTATAAGTATTTCATAACATGGGTAGGGTAAATTTATTAT
The DNA here is from genome assembly GCA_035610835.1 of Ophiura sarsii. Lineage (NCBI taxonomy): Eukaryota > Metazoa > Echinodermata > Ophiuroidea > Amphilepidida > Ophiuridae > Ophiura > Ophiura sarsii. Next base: position 40,958,450 of record CM069450.1, on the reverse strand, counting down.
GTTGACTCAATTGTAAACAAGAAAGGATGCATAAAATTCCAATAGCATCACAAATGTGCTCAAGTTCCAAATTTGAATGAGAGACACATTTTGCGATCTGATGCATATTTGGGTATCTCGTGGACAAACGTGTGAAATGGGTGCACGGATAAAAAGGTTCACCAAAGGCAATCGGAAAATGATATTGACTTCATTTTTTCACACAAATTTAGTAACAAATAAGGTATTCTTTATAACGTTTAAAAAAATTCAAACATCAACTTAGTTTTTAAAACAATATGGCTTCTTTCCACTATTGCAGTTTGTTGACTCACCTGTATATAAAGTTTTATAAAAAATAGCTGCTTTTGTTATTTTGATCATCATGGCTTGCATATTCTATCATCATTGCATACTTACAGCTAACAGGAGGCCCTGTGGAGGTAGCTAAGCGTATTCAGATTAACATATGGATGCAAAGTTTCAGTAATATAGAGTAAGTTCTACAGATGAATGGAAGGTGTTTGCCTACCAGGTCACTAATCGGTCTATAACAGTGAGAAAAACATGGATGTATGAATTGCATGTTTGTTTTCATTGTCATTAAATCATCACATTCTGAAATCAACTCCATTAACCTTTTCAGTACCAAATCCAACATAATCCAACAGAAGCACTGTGCCGGTGGGCCCCATTTCCCTGTCTTTCTCATTGAGCAATCACGGAAAGGTATATATAGGTTCCGAAAAGTAACTTGGATTACGACCGAGGTTGCCTCGGGGGCAGCACACCCCCATTTGTTACTGTCACTCATTTTTTCTCCCCAGTATAAACCGCCTGTCCGCGAGTTAAGGTTATGGTCTGACTCGCTTTTTACACATCAACTCCAAGGTTTAGAAATCTATCATAAGATTGGTACACTACTTGGTTTTATTGCTTTATACTCATGCATGATGTGTAGTGATTCATTGCAATGCATGTGTACCGATTGTTTTTTTAAAATTCATAACACAAAATCATTACTGCTGGAAAATAATAGTGTTTTCTTAAACCATTGCAGGGCTAGAGGCAAGGGCGAAAATTAAAAAATTGAACTAGGGCCCAATTTCAGAAAATTTGTGAATAAGTGTCTTCCAAATAGTTTTGCATTGCAAACTGGAATTAAACCAGGGGCCATTTCACAAAATATGATAGCCAAACAGCCCCTGGCTTATTTATTTTCACCCTTGGCCAAAGGACTCCTGTTACTTGGGGTACTTACCAATTTTCGAGGGTTTTTGAAGTAAGGAAGAGCCTTGCCTATATAGCCTTGCATGGATAGCCTCCTCAACCTGCTTCATATTTCTCATATTCTTTCCTTTGTTATATCATGTCATTTTTTTATTTGCTCATTATAGTTATGTCAGTCCTTAATTAGGCGATGAAAACACCCCCTGTTGTTGGTTTTTTGTTTTGTTTTGACAAACTCACAAGAAAATCCTACAAATTACAAAAATATGGGAATGTATTCATTTGCATGTGATAACCCCCTTCCAAATGTCTAAAAAATAGGTCTATCGGGCCTAACAGTTTTTAATTTTTTGTTGTTGCCTTTAATATGGAGAAATATGCAGTTTTTATCTCTCTTTGTGCACAAATAATCCAAGTATATAGGATCTGGATTTGGCATACGCATGCATGACGCATATGATGTACAGTGCACATGTGGCATTCATGCTTGTCGCACTCCACTGTAATAAGGTGCCATAAGGATCGAGGCTCGCCAATTAGGAACTGATTTATATATGCTATCACGATACTGACACTGAAATGACAACAAAAACTGGTTCTATGGGTGGACAACCTCTATGACAGGTTGGTCATTGGTCAGTTGCACATTTCCCCCTAGAAATTAAAATGGAAATTGTGTACTTTAGATCCCAGATTCATTACTGTACTAGTATAGTCCAATACTGGAACACCCAGTATCATTCGATACTGGTACAAAGTTATTGTTCCAGTATCGGCCGATACTGGCACATATATAAAATGTTCCAGGGGCGATACTGGAAAATAATTATGTACCAGTATCGTTCAATAATGGGACAAATCTCACTGGTATCACATGTATCAGTAACGCTCAATACATGAACATAAAAACGTATCGCTCGATACTGGAACACAATTTGGTGTTCCAGTATCATCCGATACTGGCACAGTGAAATCGTACCAGTATCGATCGATACTGGCAACTTTTATGTTCCAGTATTGAACGATACTGGTATACCAGTAGCTGGGACCTAAAGTACACTTTTTCAATTAAAATATCAACATATTAAATTTTGAAAAATAAAATTGAAGAGCATTTTGAAGACCCCACCTGAGAATTTTGAAAATTGTTGAAAATTCACCAACATTTTCATGAACATTTGAGGGAAAATCCATAGAACAGTTTTTCTTCCTGTCGCCTTAAGAGTATCTACCACCTTACCATGGTATATGCCTTTAATTATAGTAGCCTTTCTTTAATATAAATGCCCATCCCCCTAAAATCGTCTATCTGATCATGTATATTTCTCTGAAATGACTGTATTTCCCAACAAAATGTTACGGCTTAGAAAATTTACGCCATTCATTGCATATGTAACTTATGGAAGGTATGGGGCATTTTTTATGTATTTGAAAATGGCAATGATTTTGGACGAGCCCTAACTAAATGTCACATTTACCGTTATCCAAGGTTAGTGATAACCTTTTTGAAAGATTTTAATATGTCTTTGTTCCTGCTTGCTTTTAGCAAATATCATAATGTGTATCTGTTGTTTACTTTGCAGCCAAATGAAAGACTTACCTACACTTGCATTCCCAGTGTTATGGTTAAATGAGGTAGGTTTTAGATTCTTATTTATTCATTCGCATGCTCAACCCTATTATTTTCCGTTGTGCCTACATTTTGCGGCCACACCTCAAACACAAACATGAATATGTGTAGACACATCATGAATATGCACATCAAACCATGGGGGAGCACCCTTGTTTGCTGACGAACGACGATGGATGGCGTCATGCTTCCCTCATAGAAAGCATATCTTTCTTGAACAGAGGAATTTGCAACATACCAACTATTACAGTTAACCTAATACCTCCCTAGTATGGCATATGATTGTAATGCAGTGGTGTATGTTCTTATGAATTAAAGTAGTATGAAGCTATTGATGCACAACTGATGAGCCTATCACCGGAATACATACTGACATCACACCCATACTTAAGTATTCATGTTATTTAATGGTATAGGTGGTGGTGCAGGAGTGAGTGGCATAATGATGTTTAGTAGTGTGGAGGGGGTTAAGGTACTGCATGTCATAGATTCATATGTATACATTATTGTATAATTTGTACCCATTGATATGCAGTGCAACAATTACAGAGGATGGTGCTGCCAGTCTATTTGTCCATCACTAGTACATAAACGTGTGCGCCTACTCGAAGCGCTTGCGTAAACACTACTCGTAGAAAGGTGGAAGACACATACGGGTACGCTTGTGTAGTTACGTTCACTGTCTCGTGATGAACAAATAGACTATAGTGCTTGGTTGAGGAAGAGCCTCACCACTCCTCTGCTAATTAGCGATGTTGTCAAGTTGGGTCATATTACATTGGGCGCTATTATGTATGTCATAATTATATTGATATATTTTATTATATGTTCCATATACAGAGTGCCACAGTGACAGACGACGGTGCTGCTTTGTTAAGGAAGAGCCTCACCACTCCTATTCTAATCACAGTGGTTGTCAAGTGGGGCCTCATGGCCTTGGGGGCGCTAGTACTTATCTTGGCCATTTCGTGTTTCTTCACCAAACTAAGGAGTAAAAAACCGAGAAGCATGAGCGTAGATAGTATTGTCAATGTAAGTAACAGGTTGGGTTTTATAGCTCTGTGGTACAAATACTTGTCTCCTAGCTTTGGGGTTCTATTACTAAAGCAAAGTGGGTTTTTATTTGTATCCCTGTTTTTTTGCTTTTGTTTGCATGATTTATAATTCCCACCTATCTTTTTCTTCTGAAAATATAAAGAAGTGTAGGTTAGGCCAAATAAAAAACCCTGTTCTACGGGCCCAACCTAACCATATTTTTTTAAATTTGAGAATTGTTTGTGGACAATTTTGAAAATCATTGAAAATTCATGAACGTTTCCCGAAAATGTTTGACCTCCCCCTCAAAAAAGGTTCGAAAATCTGTAGAACAGTGTTTTTTCGTCGCCTTCTTATGGTAGGAGGTTACTACTACTAATATTTATTTATTTATTTGTACCTTATGGTATGCATTTATGGTTTTTTTTTACTAAACTTAGGTGAGCCAAAACTTTGGGGACAGAGCCAAGGTAGTATTATCAAGTTCGGCCTTATAGCTATTGAGATGTTAAATAATACCTTTCATTTAAAATTAGACATAAATTTCAAGTTTGTTCACTAACGGAGGGATAATCTGTAACAAATACATGATATAATGGAAAATAACATAAACTAATAAAAGGATGAAACCCAATGTTGCAATAACCATTCTCAGTTTTTCTCATGCTGCTAGTCCCTCGTAATAGATCATTAAATTAACATTTTAAAGAATATATGGAATTTACAAATCACTAGAAATCTAGTTTTTCTTTCCTTTAGGCCATGGTAATGAAAGTCTTAGATTTGCGTCCACCGCCCGCATGGTCCAAAACCTCCCGCATGAAAAACTCATTATTTGAGAAAAATTTCATTATTTGCGTAAAAACATAAAAATCCAGCGTTTCCTGCTTTGTGAGTCGTCAGTCAGCGAAAGAACAATGTTTTCAGCCACTTCGTTCAACGACATGCATAGCCCAGCGCTAGCGATGTGAAAGAAAACGAGAAAATGCGAGATTTTAATGAATCTAAAATGGCCGACCAGTGTAACGACACGGAAATAAAATACGATGAAAATCTGGACAAATTACACCATTTAATTAAATTTCAGAGGGAAAATAAGGGTTCAGAATGAAAAGCAAGATGGTATTTAAGTATAATTCATTGAAAGAAGTAACATAAACGTTATTTTGGTGATGGATTGGGATGGATAAAATGAAGATGTTTTCTGTGTTGGCAATACAGACGATGTATTGAGCATTGTGTGACATCGCTACATCCACCCGCCGGCGATGCTAACATATCTACCAACAGTCACGTTCATGTAAATACACACCATAGAGAACCATGCTTGGATAAAATAATGAATAATGAATAATGAAAAACTGCCGCATGTGATTTGAAAAATGTCCGGACACAAATCTAAGACTTTCATTACCATGGCCTTACAACCTGTTTCCTAGAAACATCAGTCTCTTTTCTGTGAATCCTTGCCATTTGATAATAATAATAACAGTGCTTATTAAGCGCCAATAATAACAGTCCTTATATAGCGCTACTCCATAAATGATCACATCACTTAGTAAAATACTATAAAATTAAAGCATCACAATATACCCCAGGTGTCATAGAAAATTGAATGGAAAGTTATGATACTGTTGTTGGATCTTATGGTGGATGGAGTGTTATTCCATAGTGTTGGGCCAGTCACAACCGAGGCGCCAGCTCCAATGCGTTTATGGCTGGCTGGCACAACAAGATGGGTTGTGTCTGTTGCAGATTGTAGACCGTGTTGACATGGAATTTAGATGGAAATATATATAGATTTGAGCAATATTGTCAGATAGTCGTGTAAAACTGAAATGAACAAAATGTCAGCAGTCTGTTGACTCCTTACTAATTTTCTTTAGATTCCATGCAACGTGACGATTTGCTATGATCTCTTTCAAATCATCGAAATATATGTTGTATTTCACATTCCTTGCAGGTAGCCAATGGTGACCTGACATCCCCACCTTTAGATGAACACAGACCTCTACTCAGTTGAAACCAGATCATCGAATAATACCAAAGTGCCAATAACATCCTGCCTGCCTACTATAGACTGAGCTATGCAGACAACAACTAGCTGCTCTATCTATGCTGTCTACACCCTCTGGTCATTGAAATTAATTTGATCGTGAGTTTTACAGCAATTTCACGTGGTAAAAAACAACCTGGCCAGCATTTGTGCTACATGTAGTACAGTGTTTAAGGCAATAATACAAAGTAATTTCCAACATTTTTACTCAAGAAAAAAAATTCAAGGATGAAAATGAAGGAAGGATATTTCCCCATTTCTCCTGTAATCTGGAAAAACCTAGTAAGTCAATTTTGGTGAAAATTGAGTTACCCCCCATATTTGGACTTAATTCTAGGTTTCCCCCTTCAGTTTATCAAGTTAAAATGTGTGAAACTCTTCCCAGTCGATAGTTTTTCATCTGGAAGAACCTAGTATGGAAAAACCTAGTCTGGAAACAAATAAGGGAACAGTTTTCCTTTTGTTTTCTCAAATTTGCGTTCAACAGACTTACTAGGTTTTTTTCAGATTACAGGAGATTTGTAGAGGGTAAGTGAAAACACTGTTTTCCATTACATAAGGGTGTGACTACTTTTGCTAGTCATTATTGTGTAAACGTTTGCACCAGTTGTACTTTTGATCAACAAAATGCTAAAAACAAAGTTTGGCAAATAACATGTCAAAAATTCTTGAAAGAATTAAATAAAAAGGCTGAATGAGAAGGCTGTTCTAGACTATGGGTTATTTTAAACAACACTTTTATGAGACTGTGTTTGATATTCACTGCCACAGTTCACAGAATATATTTTGCAATAGTTGGGTTTAGGGCGAAGGTTAAGACCTAGGGTGAGGGTGTTTTAGGGCATAAAACAACTGTATCAAGAAAAGCTCAGCTTTCATTTAAATATTTTAACACTTTATTCCATAGAAACAACTAGTGTTGGCATTGATTAAATGATAAATCAGTGCGTTTTACGTTACCCTTAGTGTATATGACCTTCTCAATCATTTGCATTGCAGCTTTTGTCAATGTAGAGATGTTTGATGATATAAACTACTGGCAAATGTATAAATATTTCCTCTAGTATGACATGGTCAGGGAAAACATCATGAATATGTCGTAGGAAATAGTAAAGCAAGTGGCAGGCAATACATGCAAGCAATAGTAGTTGGTAAAAATAATGTGCGTAAGTGCCTTGCTCAAATAATAAGAGCTTCATAATGAAAAGCACTGCAGAAATATGCTTGATTCATAATATTTATATGCAGCAATGGAAATACCCACATGACTGTCCACCCGGGGTTGTCTAGGTAGGAACTTACACACTTAGTGGACTTTGAATATATTTCTAACCCTACATTTTACAAAAGGAAAGAAATCAGTTGAAAAAGTGGTCCTGGCGGGAATCGAACCATGGACCTCTGCATTGCAAATCATGTCTCTCAACCACTAGACTAGCTTGGGGTGAACTGGTCAGGACATAGTTTGAATCCCTTTTAAAACATTACGGAATATAGGCAAAACTACCATTATGATCAGTACACATTATGAATAGAGCTGCGATACACATGAAGGTCTACCCCGGGTTGACAGTCATGTGGGTATTTCCATTACTGCATATTTATACTATAGTTTGAATCACAATGTCTTGGACTGTTTCAGAATGTATGTCTACATACATGCCAAAATGTAATACAAGTGAATCACACAGCAGCGCAGTATGTGTTGAACATCACACGCATGGCATTTTCATGCTATTTATTATGAAAGATATGTCATTATCTTGATTTGTAATAACTAACATTATTTTAGCATCTATTTTTCATATAGAAAATAAGATCACTAAAAACTGTCCCCAATTCATTTTGTATACTGAAATGTATGTAAAACTGAGCATATCTACTCTTTGTCAGCTCAAATTTGCCGGGGACGGTGGCGCATAATCTAGTGATAAGCGCAGCACTTTCTGCTTCACAGCTGACATCTTTTTTGGTCTGCGGAACACACTTGGTCCCGTTTGGGTTTCGCGCATGAATGATATCGTGATTCGTTTACTACAATGCGAGCTGATATCACCCCTAACTTGAACTGACATAAAGAATAGTTATGTTATAGTTATTTTCTAAATATTAAGGGGTTAATGATTTGCATATGTTTTTTATAAATTTCTTTTATTCTGTTAAAAACTACCTCTATATAATAGTATATTCGTGTGACTTTCATGTCAGACCATAGCATAAAATTTGTATATCCATGGCTATCTATGGCTTTAATTTTACATAATATTTCTACCCTTACACTCGAGTGCTTGGAGCACACAAAAGGTGAATTTGAGTTAAATTTGAGTGGTTTGGTGATTAATTTGAGTTGTTTAGTGCACAAATCTAATGAGTGGGAATGTATAATAATTTAATTGTGAACTTTACATGGAATCTTGATGCCCCATTGTCTTACACATAGTTTAAGATTTCAAATATGTTTTCACAAAATGGTAGTAGTGTACTTGATCTTGCGATCCATGCTATCTCCATGTGCATGCATTTGTGCTTGTTACTGACATAAAATGCTATCAGTCACTGTTCCCGAAGCTAACATGATGTGCTGTTCAAAAACTGCTTTTCCCTGAAATGTTCAACTTTTATATGCGTATTCTTTTCTCAAAGATTAATTATGTTGTTTGCCATTTCTTGCTAATTATGCCCCATTAGGGAGATCCCATGTTTTGGATTAGCCGCAATTTTATAGTTTGATCAGTTCCAAATTAGCGAGAAATATTCGTTTTTTATCTCTCCGCACGCAAAAGTAATCCAAGCTACCGTGCTTGATGGCCGCACGCACAAGGTTTCGACCGCACGCACACCCCACACATATGATGCACAGCGCGCTTGTTGTCTTCATGTGCGCCCGCATCCTTCTGTATTCATTCTCTGCTATAAGGAGGCTTCGCCGATTTGGAACTGATCAAACTGTAGAGGGAATACGAGGTGTTTGATAAACGGCTGAGACCAAGCCCTTTCTCATTCAATACAACCTGGTGTATTGACTCCAAATATGCTTTTAGCCAAGAGATACTTGGAAAGAGTCAAGTTTTCCCTTCAAAATGGCACTAATTCAAAACATTGGATCTTTTTATGTCCTTAATAAATAGAAGGGGTTAATCAAACTTGATTTATGTATTTTTCTATTATGATGATTCGTTTATCGAAATAAAAATTTATATTTACACTTATGACTCTATTGTAAGATACACAGTTTAAAATATTGGAGTTCAGCAAAATTAATACTAATTTGTTGAACTCTTAAAATGTTGAATGCACATTTTGTATGTATAGATCCATGTTTATTTTGAATGAAATGGATTTTACATCTTGTAAGTGATGAAAAGTGCTTATAGTGAATGGTAAAAGAGAAACATGACCGTTGCTAATTATGTATTTTAAAACAGTCTGTAATTTGCAATAAAACTGTAGATCTTTATGCTATAGTTCATTTGCCATAAAATGGAATCTGATATTTTGTATTTATATACATTTAACAACTTTCATCGAACAGACTGGAAGGAAATACTTGGTATAGTAATTCACCATTAGATGGTATCTGGAGCATGTAAGGTAAATTAGCATTGAATTTTGTATATCTTGTTTACTGTCCCCTAATGCAATAAATATTGCCAAATAATATTCATTTTGCAAGTTTTGAGCATGTGTACATCAGTTATGGGACAACAGACAAGACGTTCACTTAGTATTTTATGGAATAAGGTCAACTGTGTGAAATGGGTGCGAAGGGTATATCAGAATTACGCCTAAAAAGGGTTCCTTTTTTAAAATGGAATTTGATTTTGTGCATTGAGCTGTAACTGTTAAAAGTTAAAGTCAAGTTCCATTGAATACTGAATAGACTATAGATAATACTTTGTATGCTCTCTCTTCTTTGTTCATACGGTTGAGTTGATATATCTGCTGTAATATAGCTAGTCAACAGAGAATGAGATCCATGATATATTTAGATTGAATATTTATAATGTTCTAGGATTTATTAACACACGATGCACATAGAGAAATAATTAATTAATTATTTTGAGGATGTTTTATTATTATTAACGTATGTTGGAAAACTGATTGAAAATGTTTGTAATTTATTTTATTTACATGTAAGTTTGTTTGTTTTGTTTATTTTGTTTGTTTGTTTGCCTGGTTGGTCCATGGCAACACATGCTTATGTCCTAATTACACCAGACTTCTTGGCAAATTCATGGGCCAGACTAAAAAAATAGCCTTTATATGAATGCTGGCTGTATATATGAATGCTGGCTGTATATATAAATGCTGGCTGTATGAAAGTAAGAAAAAGAGAGAGAGATAGAGAAAGGAAATGAAAAAAAGAAAAGAAAAAAAGTAAGAATGTGAAAGAAATGAATAGCAAATATTTACTTGATTTCCTCTGTCATATTCAGAGAATGCTGATAATTTTGTCTTTAATACTTTTTCCCCCTTCAGAATAAATGCCTTACCATCATTTAATCTCATAGTTACATTTTAAGAATGATAAAATCTTTAGTTTATAGGAGAGTCTTTTCTTGTATGCTTGCCAACAAAAACAAAAATAGAATGGGATAAAATCCAAGACTTTATTTTCTTTCTTGATAGATAATATTTGTTGTGTCGTTTATATGATCTGTTTAGTAGAAAGAAATTTGTGATTTATCAAATCAAATCCATAAAATGGAATAGAAATAGTATATTATTTCTGCCTATAGATGACTTGAAACCCAACATCATTAATATGGTAGAATTTGTGTCATTAATATTTAGTAGAAGGTCAATTTTACTTTCATTGGTCTCTATGCCTCGGGGGCTTTTACAGAGTAGAAGATTAGAAACTGTATTTCTATCAGGGCTGGAACTTCAGATTTTTTCAGCCAGCCAGTTGGCAGTAACTCACAAAAAAACCTGCTGGATAGAAATTCCACCAGCCAGTGTAACTCACTTATACTGTGAGTTTAAACAATTTCACCTGTCAGCCGGTCGGGTACTTCATCTTCACCTGTCCGGCGCAAAAGTTACCTGCTTGCTATGGGCGGGTAGGCAGGTGCTATTTCCTGCCTGATTTCTATACTCTGTGTTGTCTAGCGTCTAGCGATAGGCTGCGCCACAGCCGACGTTCTTCTTTGATCACGTGGATGCATAATAAGTAGTCACATTGGAGTAACACGCAATGTCATGATGCGTTCATATAGAAAACACTCTGATGTCGCCTCCAACTTGAGCGGACACAAACTGGTGTATCCTTGGTGTAAGATATTCATATTAGACTTGTGTTAAGACTCTATTATGGAATAAGACTGTATAATCCTTTAATCCCTAATAAAAGATTTTGTGCTAGGTTAATTCTGTGCAGTCTTATACTAAGGATAAACTCAAAGTAGGAGATCTGCAAAGCACTGAAATGCTGCAACATAAGGGAATGTGCTGCTGGAAAATTATGAAAATCAATCCATGGGTATACCAACTTTTCCTTGATATTTGGACTTTCCAATTGTTTTTTATGAATAAATCCACACTGGTGATGCATGTCTGTTGAAAATTTGTTTTGTTTGCCCAATTTACTTGCATAAACACACAAGCATGTACGTATACCATCAGCAAATGGTTCTGAATACAGCCTGTGTTAAAATATCAACGGAGGGAAGTAAACACTACGCTGAATGAAGGGGTCGTGATGACCTCAAAAGCTACGGAGCTCAAACACAATGGTTCGAAAAAGGTATCTAATTTATTCCTAAAATCATGATCGAACCCAATATCAGTCTACACGCTTCTATCTTTATTTGTATTTATATATTGATAAATGTTTGTATTTTTTCAATCAAGTTACACAGAGCAATTCAAGAAAACACCGTGGTAAAATGTATGTCTTTGAAGTCTTTATGTATAATTATGTTTTATCAGGTTGGTTAATTTTCCCTTCAATTTCTAAGCAATTTCATTCCTTTTTAAGACTGGTGTAATAACTGTTACTGATATTTTTTAGATGATGTATTTTTATTTTCACCGGTAAGAATATATTTATGGGGCCTGGGGTGAAAGAATATAATGTTCCATCGAAACAAGCTTGCAATATGGAAATGAGCCGAGCTGAATGGAATATTTTGCTTTTTACCAAATTAAAATAAGATAATCTTTCCATTGCCTGTATAAAAACATTTCTTTTATATAGTTGATATATATAGATGTAATATACAAATAATGAATCTTAATATGTGCAATGGTAAGAATATTTTCATGAGTTGAAAGATGGCATGTTCTATACCACAAGGTATAGCCGTAATGTTAATATTATTACAGTCAATGTGGCTGACCTGTAAGGCCAAACAAAGAAGAATGTTTGTCTCAGAAGCCTGCCCGCATTGGTATGTGAAATGAGCTACGGCGCGTAGGTCTACGCGCTGAGACCTAAACAATTTTTATTTTTATTTTTTTAGGATTTTTTTGAATTGTTTTTGGATTTTTTAAAAAATGTTAAAAAAAAGTTATCTGTAAGCTTGGATTAGCAAAAAAACCCAAAAAAAAATCACACACCTCATAGCTTTTTTTCTAAAAAAAATAAATCGCACGGCACTTTTCTGAGACAAACCTTCTTTGTTTGGCCTAGTATGGCAAATTTGTAGTTGCAGTTCACAAATGTCCTGTTTCAACACTGGAAACCGAGTTGTCCCTAAATGGCGTATGCAATATTCATAGTGCAATGAGCGCATTATGTAATAATACGGAGCAAATCCTGTAGTGAAGGAGAGTATGAATTAACCAGGGCTGCAACATTATTATGCAATGCGCCCATTGCAATGAGAAGATTGAGTTTTGTCTTCATTTTTAGTACACTGTCTGAGACTTCACTTCTCCCCCCAAACTTCCTCTCCCCCACCAAACCAAAAAGATATATATATTTAAATTCAGGTACAGATGTGTGATAAGTAGTTTGCAATTGGGTTAAATAATTATGTTTTCATTAAAATATTGTAATTACATGCATAAGCTGTGAATGCACTATAAATTAACATGTTTTATGCATGTATATATTATATAAATTCTGCCTGAAAGCCGGACCTATTATACTAATTGATTCAATGAACATGTTTGATAAGGTAAATTAATTCATGTTGAGAAAGCAAGGTTTGTTTTATATATCCGTTGTTTTGAAAGCAGAGACTATTGTAAAAACTATTGTAATATATCATAATGCAGTGCCATTCATCTCCTATGGACAATTAGTTTGTATGGTACCTGAATTTAAAAAAGAGATGTTTGGGTTTTTATTTCAATACGGGGATTCGCATTCTTAGGCAAGGAGTTCAAGCTTTCGTTATAAACTGCTCAAAAAAAAATTGGAATATTTTTTCAAGCACAAGTTTTTTAAATATCGCGGGATATAGTCATTAGGTGTTATATATCCATATAAAGCTGATGTGTTCATCTTTACAATGATACCAAATATGAAGCAATCCCTTGCTCCAGTGCTCAGCTACTTGCTTGAGAACATGGGGAGGTCACAATCTGAATGTGCCAAAATCAACACTATTTCGTGCTCAAAAGTACATCTTTGTCATCTGTTCAATGAAGTGTTACATTGACCACTACAGTGTAGTGTGATAATATATTGAATTTTAAGCACAAAATAGTGTTGATTTTGGCACTTTGCGACCTCCCCATGTTCTCAAGCATATGGCTGAGCACTGGAACAAGGGATTGCTTTAAATTGGATATCATTGTAAAGATGAACACATCGGCTTTTAAATGATATATTACACTAAATGGACATATCCAGAAACAAATTGTGATTGACAAAAAATTCCAAACTGAGCAGTTTATTTATGTTCATAGGGTGTTGCACATCAATGGAAAGCTGATGGGTTCATCCTGCAAATGATACCAAACTTGTAGCAATCACTTGTTTCAGTGCCCAGCAACTTGCTTGAGGATATTGGGATGTCTCTATTGGAATGTGTCAACATAAGCACTAATTTGTGCTCAAAGTCAATAGAGCATCACTCAATCTATGCTGTATAGTTGTCAAAGTAACGATTCATTGAACAGACGCACAAACTACCAAGCAAATAGTGCTGTTCAAACGTGCCATCCTAAATTTGATCATCATTTCTAATCCTTGGATAGATGAAGATTACATTTGAAAGAAAATCTATTTGGACAATGTCTTCCTAATTTTCCACACTTCCCCTGCGAGGATGCTCAAATGTGAAGACAAAAAATACAGTTCCACAAGTGTACGCTGATAAACTTGTGAATAAACATGAGCTTATTCACGCCACAGTGCGCCGGTAGTTTCACGCGGCTTTGTACACCGCGTGACGCGATAGGGCGCACGATCATGCCTCCCCGTGGTGCAGCTTGACGATCGTTCGATGCACTGCCTTTGAATTAGACCAATCGGGTGGTATATCTGTTGCTGCTGTGTACAAATGCGCGTGCTCGGTATTGGTATGCATATTCATATATGCAAAGTTCATGTGGAATTCCACGTGAAAACCGCACACTTTTTGGACGTACTATTTTCCCAGTCCCTATATTTGGTCTGCCATTTTTAAAGATGGCGGCCATATAGAGACACGCGGGGGCCCAGTCTAGGCGACTCTCACCTTTCCTGATTTGAACGATGTCCGTTTTTTGTCAAAACTGTTCATCGTAACTCCTGTTTACTTCATTTAACTGAAGGCTCCTTATTGTACCAAGATTAACTTATGTCATTGTGTTAAGTGACATTTTATAGCCAGGTGCTTGGGTTATGCAAGATTTTATAATAATTAATGTTCGAGTGCAATGGTAAAAATACCGATTAAGTTTTAATGGATTTGCTATTAAGATTGACAGTTTAAAACTTGTCCGATAGCTAACCTATGAAAACATAACCTGTATTATGAAAAAGCCTATCACACATTGTGTGATATGAATACTTTCTGATTGCGCAAATGAAAAACATTTATTATTGTAGGCTCCAATACCATAGGTAGAGTTCCTTAAGCATCATTACCAAATGGAAACAAACCACCTCTTCTGCAAATACTAAAAGTAATACTTTAAACGGGTAAATATTTCTGAAATGGTACAATAACAAATTTCACAAAGTTATTGCAAATATTGCTATTGCAAGCCAGTTAACCTACGAGTGATATTATTCAAGTGTATTTTGGTCATTTGATAATAATATTTGTATCACAATTATTATTCACTATTTTGTTGAATGAATAAAACCTTTTCTAAAATAATACCGACTGCTGAATGCTTTTCTTATTGATCAAACTCAATATTCATGTGAAACACCATTTTCCAGAATTGAAGCAAGTTTGAGAGCCCAAATGCAGGTTCTTCTTATTTTCTAACAAGTTTGTTGGCTGTTTAGTTGGCCAAACAGCCAGCCGCAAGACCTTGGATTACCAATCTATAGTTTAATCAGTTCCAAATTGGCAAGAAATGTTCTGTTTTTATATCTCCACACGCTAGATCATGGTCACATGACCCAGTTTTGGTCGCACGTATATGATGCACAGTGCGCATGCTGCCTTAACGTGCGCCTGCGTCCTACTGTATTTATTCGCTGCTGTAAGGAGGCTTCACCAATTTGGAGCTGATCAGACAACAGCAATTGGACTGATTTTTTACAATAATTCGTATTAAATTTTCCAAAGTTATTTCAATTGATATGCAACACAATTATGAACATATCCCAGAGCTCAGCTCTATATGCAACAGTGTGAATCATACCACTTCAGATTTAATTGTGACAAGTTAGTATTGGACTCATTGTAAGACATACAACTTCACACAGATGATCATCAATGCTTTTCATTTTCAATACTTCACACGCTATTTATTCTCAAAATAATATAATATCATCAGATAGTAAGGCACAATATAAAATGTACACTCTTGTCCCATTAAATATCCATATCCTTGAATGAAACCATCTGTTGTCAGGGCCATATTTTTGAAATGAAACCAGTGTTCCTAACTGAAATATAACCAAGGCATGGTGCAATTGCTATTTATAGGTGACCCCGGAGATCCCCTTTGTAGTTAACAACAAAGCAAAATGTTTTTTATAAAACAAGTCAGTTTGTACGCTTTACTCAACCTCAACCATACACAAGATCATTCTTGGTGACCATGTTAGGCCGTGTAAGCGACTGTTGTTTACATTTAAACAAATCCAAAAATGTTTCACCTGATAATCAGACTTTCATCTGTAAAAAAACACGTGAAAACATGTAATATGTGCAAATATGATAACATGAGTATGCAGAGGAATCCCATGGGCAAATATTCTATTCAATGGTACCATTTCAAGTAGGTACAAAAGTGCTAAATTTTGGCCGTTTTGGTGATGGTGCAATCTGAAATTAGTTGACTTCATGTTGTTTGTTGTCAACGGCATGTTACGTCATTCATGGGTCACTTATAGACCATTTCAAATTGAGATCAGAAAACTTCGGAAATGCAGGTCACATGGACCAGGCTTTTAACAAGACAAGATGCACAGAATAGGTTCACAGACGATAATCCAAAATTGTGATTTCTCTTACCCGGCTTGCTACTGTTCGGACTTAATTTTGTAGATTTAATTAGGAGTGATGACTTATGGTCTTTGCCAAAATATTCTATACTTCAAGACCGCATAGAAAAACAGTAAACAAATGAGTTACCTATCTCTTGTCTGTGAACCCCAGTGGCTAAATCAACTTGTTTCTTCTACAAAAAGGAAACCAGTATGCTTAAATGGTTTCTCAATTGGACGTAAAACCTCGTTTGTTACGAGTGGCCACTAGGCCAGGCTGGTTATAATGTGTATTTATGTACACGATTACCTACTTCCCTGTTGGGTGGGACGAGCCTGCTAAACAAACAAAAAAAACCAAAAAAACAATTATACGGGAAGTATACGTCCAACAAATGGATGTATTTTACGACCTTTTTTGTAAGTAAACAATAAACTTATACATAGATCTTAAAATAAAACTATTACATATGTCATAGGCACACATAGAGTCTGATGACTCGCATGTCATCAAGTGAGTCATCGGTCATATTTTCGGAAAACTTCAACTTGAAATGGTCTATAGGCTGTGGCCCACAATCAAAAGTATAACGCAAGTTTTTGTACGGTGACGAAAATATCCAAACTCTGTTGTATGGGCGAATGGATCTCTATGGTTGGGTCAGGCAGTCTGGCTTTTATCCCATTTAAAATGTCACACAAAATGACACAAATTTCCACTTGTAGGAACAAAGCTGGCCATCTGATTATGTCCATTTTAGCCCTGGATGATGAATGAATCTGATGTAGCATGTAAGGTCCTTTTTCCAGTCCAAAATGAGATCACTGCACATTATGCATTTATCCAATAGTGTTCCTCTTCTGAAGTACGAGGGGTATCAAAAAGTTCTTGACATCACCCAGAAGTGAAGGAGCTATATTGATGAAATTTCGTCAGTGTAATCACTGGTCCTTAAAAACATTATAGTGCAAAAATGGTCTCATAAGTATGTTTACTTTTTATACAGGTGGCGCTAGATGCCAAGGCCGTGTAAATCAATGACCTCTTCCAACCGTGATGTGTGCATGGTAAATTATGTTCAATAACTGATTTATGTAGGACGCCTTCCAGAAGAATATTAGGCTCAGATTTTTTTAAAATTTTTGTCATTTGTCACTCGTAGGTCTCAATTAATCTCTGTAAATGACAAACATTTTAAACCTCATACTCCTCTGGAAGGCTACCCACAAGGATCCGTTTTTGGACCATTATCGTTTACCATGTACACAGCACCGTTGGGAGACGTCATTGATTTACATGGCCTTGGCATCTAGCGCCACCTGTATAAAAAGTAAACATACTTATGAGACCATTTTTGCACCATAATGTTTTTAAGGACCAGTGATTGATTACTCGGACAAAATTTCATCGATATAGCTTCTTCACTTCTGGGTGATGTCACGAACTTTTTGATACCCCCTCGTATAATCCCTAAGATATTACATAAATATATTCTCTTCTTATTTCTAGGTTTCATTATTGCACTTGATTATCTATTGTCCTTTAATTTGTTGAGCCATCTTGGTGGGTCTTGTCTGGTCTGAAAAAGACAAACAATACACATGTATATGATTAGTAATAATAGTCTTCTGAAGTATGGATGTAGGAACAGTAGTACTTTGTTACAGCAAAGGCCTTTAGAATAATTGAAATTGACAAATCCAATGCACCAAGTATGCACATATCGAGGGCTCAGAACCACAAGGCCTTATCTCCATTTTGACCATTTTGAGAAAAAGACTATTGAAGATTTTTAAACACATTGGGGAGATGGAGATGAGGCCTGTGATACTGGCTATAAATTTGAAAGGGGTTGTGTTATGGAGATAAGGCTGTGTTACTGGAAAGAGAATTTCTTTCTGAAAATGTTGATATCAAAATCTCTTTTTTGAAAAAATGGATATGAGGCCTTGTGTGTTTCTGAGTCCTCGATATGTTAACTTTGGCAAATTTTCATCCATAAACTATCATTGCGTCTGTCGCTATTCTGTCAAAACCTCATATGTTTTTTCCGGCCCTTCAGCATGTATAAAGTAAAACTGTCTATCCAACAGTTATGCATAGAAAGTGTTGCTTTAAACATGTTCAGGTGCAAGAGCACTTAGAAGGATATGATAGATGTGTTTTGGGCCCTTGAACTTGTATAGAGCAGACTTTCTAAAGATTATAAATAGGAAGTATTACTTGATACATTCTGAAGGGCCAAATGGAGATACGAGGTTTTGCCAGAACAGCAACGTTATGTATTTCTATCTGGATGGGCACTGTAAATGAAGGGCACTCTCAAAGGAAAGAACTTCCACCCATTCCTATGGTTAAGGTAGCTAACTCGGCTCCTACACCACTACAGAAAAACTGATGTAATACCAAATAAATTATATCTATACTCTTTATACTGAGACCACAGTAAAGATAAGTCTTTCCTCTACCTATTTTAATACTTTCGGATCATTTTTAAAATTTCTTATGTTTTTCTTTATTTTTTGAAAATTCCCTAAATTTTAGACTAAACGGAAAGTGCTATGGCCATGAAACTTTGGGAATAAATTTATAAGCATATTCCATAAATTAAATTCCCTCATGAGTTTTTGCAAATACAGTGTTTACTTTTTGAAAAAAAAGTATTATTTTCAATTTCGATTTTAGGGAAATGTTCAAAAGGCTGTAAAAAGGTCTAGAAACACTTAATTAGTAAAAACTCACGAGGTAACTTTCTAAACTTAATAACCTTTAATATGACACCTAGTTTTTTCTGTAGAAATTCACTAAATTTGGCAATATAGTGTTTCTAGAAAATAGTGAAAATGTACTAACATTCCCAGTGAATAAACCATCCATCACTACTCAGTTGTGGAGGGAAAAAAATTGTATTATACCTTGGTGTTTTGGCATCAAAATAAAATTAAAGTCTTTAGCATATATTGATTTTAAAGAAGAGCAAAAAATAATAACAAAACTATGTGTTCTCTGAAATTTGGCAGTATTTGGGAATTCGACAATGCCTCCTGTATAAAGTCAATGGGTTTTCAAATAACGACAAATTCTGTAAATCAAAAACGGCTATTTGGAAAAAATCAAACTTGGCATATCATCTTTTCTTATCAATATACACATCCTCTGATATTTAGAAGCAAATCATTGCTGGTCACCGTAGCCGAGTTAGCCACCTTAAGCTTAATGATTGGCACTATATTTCCCAAAAGTATCTAACATATACTTACAAAAACAGTGGGTTTAGGTTGGGAAGAGCTGGCGGTGTTGTCTAGCTGTGATTTAGTCATAGGCGTTGAACTCAATCTCTCTATGTGTACAGGATTAATACTGCGGGTACTGTCACCATGGTGGCTTTGACTCAAACCCATGACTACTTGTTTCATCATAGCCATTTGCTGAATGATACAAAGAAGATAAATACAGTCAAACTAATATTAGAATAGCATAATCCAGGGTATGATGAGGTGTAGAGAAAAGCGGTAGATGGTTATTTTAATTCAGATTGGGTATACTATGAGGGCAAGGGGTGACAAATATAGAACTTTTCATATGACATAATGTGTGATTAGGCGTTTGAGACAAGTATTCATATTTGCTGTGACAATTTTGCCTTTTGAAGTTTAAGTTTTGATTGGTGGCCATTTTGAAATTTCATTTTGAAATTTCAGAAGGATGCCTAATAACTGTTTTGAATCATTCAGGATTCATTAATCCGGGAAACAGGTATAGCCACCAATATTTAGTCTTCATAAGCCTCGGGACCGAGATATTGGCAAAAGAAATTCTGATTGGTGGACATCGCAACTGATTCAATGATAATATGTAAAATATCAATCGGATGAATCACCTGAACAAAACGATTTCACTCAATCGGTCAATTTCCCCCCTTTTTTTTTTTTGCTGACAAATATTACTGACAGACCGTGGTTCATGACAAGACAAAATTAGTAAATGTCAATTGACAAATGTTTCTAGTGTGATAATAGTTTCAAAGCAATCTATTCATGCAAACTTATTCATTTCAAGCAGAAAATAATAATATTTTGACAGATACAATTTTGTTGTTGTTGTTGTTGAGATGTTAGGGTCGGTCGCTGAGGGCAAAACAACATTTTTTGGTTTTTGCCTCAATGTGGTGCACACACTTAACCAGTACATTTGAATAATGCATGCCATTGAAATTGCACTCAACATGATAAGTTTTAGACCTCACAACACCTGTTTGACAATTAATTTAAGTTCACCTCTCTCTGATTAAGTAACCTTTCCAGATCTGCAGACATCTGATTTCTAGCTCTGGTCAGATCTTGAGCGTCTTTCTTTAGCCTCCTGTAAAACATCAACAAAACATTACGGTCAATTGTTAATTTCTTTCTTTGAAGTGGCTAAACAATCCTTGTGTGTTAGTACTAGATTTGGTATACACTCTAATTTAATACAAAGGCATCACAAATATTTTAGGAATGCATATTCAAAACCAATGGCAGTACTAAAAAACCCCAATTATTTAGCTTTCATTAAAAAAATAACAAAATCATGTAACAATAATTTCAGTAATGCCTCCAATTTTAAAGCCAATCCACGGAATGGTAGATTTATCAAGCCATTCTTCAATGTATTCAGATGAGGCTGGTTTCCTTTATCAGCTGCGATGCCTCTTTTCCATGTTTTTTTCTTATTGAATTCAGGCTTTTTCTTACTCATGGTTACTTAGGTTTAATTCTATATCCAGTGATTTTAAGATTTTGTAACCAACATTCATGTGCCTTTTAAGGTTTTTTAACCCCTTTTTTATATTGATTTCCATTTCTTAATTAGCTAGCCAACAATACTGTGTGTTATTGTCATCCTGTGGTTTGGATTTAAAATACAAGGTTCTACTAATATTGATGTAGCATTATGAAGCAATGGTCAATTTGTTTATTAATTTTTTGAATGAAAGACAAATATGTGGCCTTTTAAGCACTGTCAACGGTTTTGAATATACAGGCCTGCAGTTTTCATGGCGCCTTTGGAAGAAAAGAAATAAAACTGATTAGCCACCATAATGTGCACCTTGTGATTTCATTCTGTGCATCTCTACTTCTAATGCTTTTAATAACTTTTATTGCTGCTGAGGCTGGTCAAATCATGTGGCACTGGAGACCTCCATCAGGCATGAGAATGGAAAAGTTATTATTTGCAGGAAAGAATGGCCGGGGGTTCAGGGGCAGCACCCCTGGTGGAGACCAGGCTCCTTGTTATGTTATCTGCGTGCATTGAGGATATCAAATCTTGGATGTCGCAAAATATGCTATATAAATGCTCATTGCTTTGTTATGTTATAAAGCACCTGGGTTTGAGCTATTTCAAGTGTTAATAAAATAAATCAGTATTCAGAGGCACCACTTTTCCCTGTACCCATTCATATGGGCACCTCTTGCACACTGCAATGTTTCATATACAACTTGAAGGATTCCACTGTTCAAGGGTACACATAGGTTGCTGTAGTACAAAGACTATAACACTTAAATCAACAACTTCCAGCTTTGGGTATAGCCACACAATGTTTAAACCCTCTACTATGGTGATCATATACATATGATAAACACACTTTATGACCTCACCTGATATCCTCTTCCAGCGTTTCAATGTGTACCTTGTGTGTTCCTATCTTTGCATCTCTACTTCTGATGCTATCAATAAGATAGTTGTATGGTTGCTGAGCCTGGTCTAATAATGAGGTTGCACTGGAGAGCTGGCAATATTACGACAATCAAAAATGTGATATCAATATTTGCAATCACATGTATGGTAAACAATGAGCATACTACGACTATAATATAATAAGAGCTCTTACATGAAAAGGGAAAAGTTGTTATGAAAATACAATTTTGTGACAAGTCCGTTGAGATGGAAGTCAATATGAATGTGGTATTCCAAACTATGAATACTGTGATTTGTCGAGACTGATTGATAGCAGGAGAGTAATTTAATTGGAACAATTTAATTTACCATGTCTTATCATGAACATTTTTTTTTTGTGCAGACTTTTATACAGCTTATGTTAAGTGACCTGTGACATGAATAGAACAACTTAGACACAGGTCAACATTAGCGGTACAATATCCGTTGGCTATAGACATGTCCGAGATACGTTGTGAAAACCTGTTTGGCATTGCATTATTAAATAATATTAAATAGCAAGCCAATTTGTTTCAATTTATTCACTCTTCTATTATTGCAGATGTGTGGTATTAGAATGAATACATGCAACTTTCTGAATACGTTCATTTTGAGGTTTCTTTGTGTACAAATCCAAAGGAAGTGAAAGATGTTACTCACTGTTGAATGACGTTTCACTACCACATTGGTAGCTTCAAACAAGAAAGTGGAAGTCATATACAAAATACCTTGGTCGGAATGTTCCAAAAACTATATTTGTGAGACTTTGGACTCAGGCTTCCAGAGCATCAAAAGAAGGTCAATAAATATGAAGCCAAACCAAACACCAGAGCCTCGTGTAAAACGTCAAACAATGACTAATTTAAATCTGCGAACATGTAGCGGCCACAAGTCATAACATAGGCTGGAAGGAGGGACATGTAATAGACCGGGATTCGCGCAAGACCACTAGATGGCAAAAAGAAGCTATCTGGATCAGGAGGAGAGACACAAAGACACTTTACTCTACACTGCTCATGCCCTCTACGATGGGTAACAGTAGCTATAAAAACCCATTGAGCAGGAATCAGAGCTGCCAGTCTGATGAAGCTACCAGCATGGTAGTGAAACGTCATTAAACAGTGAGTAATATCTTTATATTCCTTTGGATTTGCACACATAGAAACCTCAATATTATAGATGCAACTTGTTCTATGTTTGAATCTTTCTCCTATGATCAAAACATTAATCTTACCTCTTCACCCAGTTGACCAAGTTGCGTCTTACTGGCATCCAGATCTTTGGTCAATGAAGTGTTGATTCTTTCTAATTGTAAAACTCTTCTGGCCAGATGGACACTGTCGATACAAGAGGAATAAATGGATTGATGCAATGGGCTATACACTTGCTTACTAAAACTATATATTTTAGTAACTAAAACTATACATAAGTTTGACGAGCTGTATGTTGCACGCAACAGTGTCTCGAAAACCTACGACAAAAATTGCAAACATTTACTGATTTCTGTGAGTCAATGATAACGACAGAAGGCTAGTCAGCGTCGACAAATCTCAAGGATCCGCACAAGATATGTAAGTTGCAAATCATAATAGAGCTACATAGTGATAAACCATTTTGAATTGACCGCCTCAACATCGCATCTATACAATATAACATGGCTGCAAAATGTGGCACTAAACAGGGGGAACCACTACCAAATCTGCCGGCCTATTTCAAACAATCTGATGTTATAGACACAGGGTTTCTCTCTGTATATGAAGTATGTATTGCAGCAGAGAAATTAGCGGGTATCGACCTAATAGATAGAGCCCAAATCATATGAGGGTTATGGAGAATACATTTTTCTGACAAAAGCGATGCACGCAAACATATCCAGCTTTTTGGCGACAGGAATAACCTTATGTGGTCAGCATGTAATCTCTATGATGGAAACCCCTTCCTTACTCAAAACAATAGGGAGGCAACGAAGGTCATGATAGGAGGAATCCTCCTTAGCATATCAAATGAACAGATATTTGAAGCGGTATGCAAACAAAAGAACTCGACAGTAATTGGTCAGATAAGGAACGAATTAGCCCGTGATGATAATGGAAAGCTCACAAGATTCAAAACTGGCTGCCGTTTCTGGTACATTGATCCCAATCCTAACAACCCAATACCCAAATGGCTGCCACTTAGCAGGTTTTACTGATACAAACCATTACGCCTACAAATCCTTATAGAACTATCCCCAATTTACTGGCCTTTTAGTCTATATCAGCGGTAATAAAAATCACAGGTGGTCAGCAACTGCCAGTACTGGTCTGGATGTTGCCCAAAAATCTGATCACATACGTTCCATCGTCCTGTATAGCTTGAGTCCATTGGGCTACATGTTAAACTAAAATCTGCTATATAATCAAAATTTCTTTAGAAATTTGAGCTTTGTATTTGACAAAATCTGAAATCGCACTGGTTTTTAAACAAATTCAAGTTCAAACATTGAATTTCTTAACACAAGAACTTTGAAAAGTCGCATGTGGGGCTAAAAAAGTCCACCCAGGAATTGTTTAATTCAACACATTGACCGCATGCTGGGATACCCTAAGGCAGTCTGTCTACAATATAGCCACATGAATTGACACACGCAGTGACTTTCAGCCACATTGGGCTAGTTTTAAAACTAAGATCTGATCCAGGGATAATATATTGTGACTTTTTTTCTTCGAATTTTGAACTTTTGATTTGAATACATTTTAAATAGTACTAATTTCAATGACAAATTGAAGTTAAAGTGTGAATTTCTCAACACAACAACAAATTGAA
Source organism: Ophiura sarsii (assembly GCA_035610835.1). Classification (NCBI taxonomy): domain Eukaryota; kingdom Metazoa; phylum Echinodermata; class Ophiuroidea; order Amphilepidida; family Ophiuridae; genus Ophiura; species Ophiura sarsii. The sequence goes on along the minus strand of CM069450.1, from coordinate 40,933,471 downwards.
GTTAAAGTGTGAATTTCTCAACACAACAACTTTCAAAAGTAAGACTTTGGGCTTCTTTCCAAGTTTTTCCTACCATGTTCCTACCATGGACAAAACTAGGATACCACCTGGTGCGGCGGGGCCTTGAGCAGTGCTTGGCCAGCCAGCCGGGCTCGAAAATACACAGGGTGCACCATGCCCTGGGGCAAAATTGGTTCTGGAAAAAAGGGATATTTCTATAAGGGCTTTAGGTGTAATGAGAACAGAACGAGTCTGTGCTATGCACCATCTGTAACCAGACCGGGCATACACCAAATCAGTGTACACTATGCGTTGGCTGCTTTAAAACAGGGCACAAGCCCGATGCACTTTCATTGCAGATCAACAATGCATCGATATCGAACGCAGGAGTTCACTGTATGATGACACGCACTCAGCCGAATCCGACCCATCAACAACCGGTGAAGCTCAACACATAACAGCATCAACAAATCCTCCAGATATGGATGAAGACCCTGCCATCGCCAATGATAATACCGTTAACAAAGTCGACGAAAATCATGCACGGTCAAAACACGACAATCAGATGGTGATGAAGGCCCTGCCATCACCAATGACACTGTTGATACAGTCGGCGAAAATCGTGCAAGGTCAAAAACACGTACACCAACAACAAACAACCGCCGTAGACTTAGGTCTGGCAAGAAATCAAACCGCACAGACCAAAAACGCCAACGTGAAAAATCAGCCAACACAAACCACGCATCCTACGAAACAGACAGCAGTGAGTTCGAAACTCCTAGTGTTTCCTAAAGGAAATAACAAACTAACAATGAATAGTATATTTAAATAACAGTAGTATTGTTTGAGTTTGTTTGAGTTTACTTACATGGACATCCTAAAGCAAGATTTCGGATGAAATCAAAATGACTATGCAGGACAGGGAGTGAAGGCGCACCATAGGAAATCAAGAACACCATTCATAAACTGCGCCAATAAAGTATCGAAACACTTACAAATGGTCAGATTTATCGGAACCTGAATTAGTATGCAAACAAATAATTAAATAATTCGATTCACAGTTATCTTCTGCGCAATTTGACACCTCTTTTGTTGCGCTATGATGTTGTTTGGCGGATTTATCTAAAGTTGTAACAGCTCCTATTCACCCCAATTCCAGAAAGGAACTCGCACAAAGCATCACACACAGACAAAATTAAGACAAAAGACACCAATTTGTTCTGTTTACTTAACCATGACAATTAATGATTGATTAATTATTGATTTATGCCTTCCATCTCTGACCGTTTTGTTTTGTTATTGAAAATTAATGCTGATATTCATTGCAATCGATTTATCCAACACGCGACATACACATCATTTAAAAAAGGCGGGTAAAAATAATGATGATCTTATTCGTTGCTGGAATAGGGGCTTTTGCAACTTTAGAATTCGACTTTAAGCCACTCAAGTGCCCATAAATCCGCCAAACAACATCATAGCGCAACAAAAGAGGTGTCAAAATGCGCAGAAGATAACTGTGAATCGAATTATTTAATTATTGTTTTGCATACTAATTCAGGTTCCGATAAATCTGACCATTTGTAAGTGTTTCGATACTTTATTGGCGCAGTTTAGTAAGCAAGTATATGATGGCTGTTTTGATGCATCTATCCCCCCCACACAACATGTCCGAAGGGAGAGAGAAGGAGGGGAATGATATCAGCCAGCTAACTCACCTATGTTTCAGTCTTCTTTTAGCAGTAGACGGAACATTAGCACCATAACCGTAAGAAAACAGTACCCTCTCTGCTTCTACATCATTTTGAACTGTAAATGTTAATAGATGGTCAAAAAGAAATAGTTGTTGTTGTGGTGGAAATTGAATGGTCTACATCACGAGGTGAAGGTCAGTTCTAATGTTGCCCATTTTCTCTGATGAACATATCGTTAATTGAAAGAAAGAACCAAATGTAATACACATGCAGCATATTGATTGTGTCGAGTTTGAAGAGAATGACTTGAACAAAAACTTTTGTTATGAAAAGAGAAACACAGGAATATCATCCACTTGTGAAAAGGGTACCATTTCAGTAATTAATTGATTATTATGTAAATTCCATATCTTTGGCTTTGCGTTTATTAGGCCTTTAAGTACAGTACCTACATGGAATATCCTACAACTAAATCAAAGGGAGGGAACAGAGTGGCTAACCGACACTAACCTTCAGCAGCTTGCATAACAACATCGTCCAGTTCTTGTTCAAGTTTCTCGTACACAGATATTTTGGACTGCGACTCTGCTATTTGCGACTCCAGCCCCATAGATTTCTTTGCTGATGTTGTTTGCAGGCTGTAGAATTCCTTGGTCAGAACCTATAGAATATTTGGAGGAAACCGTTATCGTCATGTAGGATACTCAAAACCAGGGCTGTTGTCATCAACTTTTTTGTTCCCGACATGTTGGTTATGTTAATAACAATAATAATAATAATAATAATAATAATAATAATAATAATAATAATAATAATAATAACGTATTTATATAGCACGTAAAACGTGAGTCCCTGAGCGCTTTACAAGCAAAAGATAAAAATCTACATTAAAAAGAAAACTAACAATAACTATCAATACACTTCATAATATAAGCCATAAAACTACACAAGATAAGCAAACTACCATGAATAATAAAATGTGAAATATTAAAGAACAATATATAGTAGCAGGACAAATATACAATTATAAAATGTCATTAACCCCCTGGGGTCTACCTGTCTATCTTACAGTGGTTCTAATTGGTTTATTACAAGATGTACTCATATGAATAGCCAATTCAAATGCAGCTTGTAAAATGTTTCACTCCCATCATTATTAGGGATACAATTATTCTAACAATGTCCCTCATTGGTGCAATAAATGATGTATCCATCTTTTTAACCAATCGGCCGGTAGTTCTCAGGGGGTTAAATATATGCACAGCAAACAGTAAACGTGACTATACAAAACAGTCTAGAATTGATGTCTGGTTGATAAAAGAGAGTAATGAGTCAGGTCAATAATTTTGCAAGGATAATCATTAAAATGTTGTTATTTACACATGGTCAAACAATAAAGGGTACCTTCAATGGATATGATTTGTAAGTGTTCGGTGATACCAGGCCGGTGCCACTGTACACAGACTCCCATTGCCGAGATTGAAGCCTTTCTAAGAGGTACATTGCGCGCCCCAATTATGCAAGAGGTACACCACGCGTCTCAATGTCCCTTACAAGGACTTTCGTGCTGTCAATCATAGCGTTGTCAAGATAGCGCTTCATTTCAAGAGTTACATCGCGCGTACTCACGCCCACATGCCCATATATAGGAGGCTTCAGTTTTGCGATTCAAATTTCCTCTCCCATTATATAAGCTCCCTGGTGATACCGACTTGCAATGTGTTGTAACTTAAAGACTGATTTTCATACTTTTGATGGGTTTACAGCCTTAACCCTAATCTACAAAGACAAAAATGGGATTTTTTCAGAAGCTAACAGATCACTGTATTAATTCAATGCAGTATTGATAAAACCAAACAAGTATAATATCAATGGATATATATATATCACTTCTTCATGCAATATCTGACACACATATTCATGAGTTCATGAATATTCAATAAGCAATAAACCTACATCAATTTTCTGCTGATATTTGTCACATTCCAGTTGGCTTTGTCTCAGATTTTTTCGTCACTTCTACATGCAAAATCTGACATACATATTTATGAGGTCATGAATATTAAAATAAGCAATAAACCTACATCAATTTTTTGCTGATATCTGTCACATTCCAGTTGGCTTTGTCTCAGATTTTTAGTCACTTCTTCATGTAACATCTGACATACATAATTATTCATGAGGTCATGAATATTCAATAAGCAATAAGCCATAAACCTACATCAATTTTCTGCTGATATTTGTCACATTCCAAGTTGCTTTGCCTCAGATTTTTAGTCACTTCTTCATGTAACATCTGACATCTCTCCAACTCAAAATGTTTCAGCCTCCCTTCTGCAACAAGCTCAGACGCTTTTGTATCGGACGTTAACTGCAGTTGTCGATAACTGAAAATAATATTGAAGATAATTGTATTGATAATAGTAGACAGGCGAACATATGAAGTGGATAAGCACTCTGCGTCTGTATCTCAAGATACAAGACGAGAAACTGATAGAGGCTGCAGCAGTCAATTGTGCTATAGTCTAATTGGCCATCACGAGAAAGTGATGTAACTGCGTATTCTACTCTGCTCGGGCGTATATACGAGCATTAAAAGATGGAAGATACATACATGTGCATTAAAGCTGCACCTGTTAAGTTACGTCACTGTCCAGAGGAAGCCAAATAGAGTATAGTCGAAAGGAGACCAACAACTCTAACAGACTAGAGACTAAACACAGATGTGACCTTTGCAACAGGCAGTGCGATGGTCTCTTCAGCCATAAATGTTGCTGCTCCAATCAACAACACAGTCAACTAGCTAGGGCAATTATCACTATACTCTATTTGGCTTTCATTGGACAGTGACGTAACTTAACAGGTGCAGCTTTTACGCAAACGTATGTATCAGGGATCACATTCTGACGCATCTGCGCGTCCTAGACCTCTCACTTTCTTATAGTGACGCGTCAGATCTCTAATTGGAAAGACTTGCGGGTCCCGATCAAAATTTAAGGGACCCCTTAAATTTGACGATGAACGGAAATGGAAGCCTTACAAAACTCTGTAAATTACATATCCATCCTTTGCTCACAATATAAATACATTAAAACTGTCCGTAAAAAAGTAAAATTTTCAAATACCTGAATTTCAGGACCCCTCAATATTTTTGGGGACCCCTTAAATTTGTTTTTTGAAGTCCTACGGGGTCCTGGCAAATTTCATGGGACCTCTCACCTTTTTGATCCAGTGCTATCCCTGATATGTATTTTCCGTATTTCAACGCTCGTGTGTATACGCCAGCCCCTCGAGTAGGCACGCTTTATATGCTGCAATTAGTACAATACGCAGTTACATCACTGTCTCGTGATGGCCAAATAGACTATAGGGTGTTTCAACTTGTTTCTGCTGAAATGTAGATTGTTTTCTTAAAGGTGTATGTTCTGATCACCTTTTTTTTGGCTATGGTTTATTTTTTCACATTAAAATATTTCTATATCAGAAGAATCCCCATATTTTTCTCATTATGTCTGTAAAATCTTAGGAGCCAGAAATGTTTTATATAATGTTAAATTTAATTACATACAACGTCCGTGGAATACGGAACCAGAATAAGCGTAAAAAATATTTTATTGGTTAAATAGCCAGAAATGTGATATATGTTTTCTACAAGAAGTTTATTGTTGTCAAAAAGATATTGAATTATGGAACAAAGAGTATGGTGGTGTATTTTACAGTAGCAATGGCTCAAACCATTCAAAAGGTGTACTGATTGGCATATCAAATAAATTCCAATCGATCATAAATGCCAAAATGATACTCGGATAATGACGGTAGAATACTTGGTATCAAGTTATCTGTCAATGATATGCACCAAATGATGTGTCTGACAGAAAAAATCCTTGAACATCTGTGTGGCCTAATCGAAACACATAGTATTGAGGGTCATACAATTTTAGGTGGTGATTTTAATACCATATTAAATCCAGCCATTGATAAAATAGGTGGTACTATCCCTAATCCTGCTTGTGCTAATATGATTAGATCTTTGCTTGACGACTTTGAACTGACTGATATATGGAGATCACGAAACAATGACAAGAAAAGATTCACATGGAAGCAAAACTGTCCCCCAGTTATGTGCACTCTCGATTATTGGTTTACCCCTTACACTATTGGTCATGCGATCGAGAAAATTAAAATCATGTCGGCTCCAAGATCTGATCATTTGGCAGTTTTCATGTCTATTTGTCACAACAAAATTATTAAAGGTAATGGCTATTGGAAATTTAATAATTCATGGCTGGAAAATGATGATTATATCTCAGCGTTAAATATGCTTATATGAATGTATAAGTGAATATAATACCATGAATGTTGTCTCCCAAATTATTTTGGGATCTCTGTAAAACAAAAATGTGTAGCTTTACGTTGGTCTTTGCTAAAGGGTCTCAAAAGGTGATGAAAAGCAAGATGAAAAGTATTGAGAGTGAGCTTCAATGACATGACAAGTGCATTGAATATCCTGATGATCATGATCTCAAAAATCAATGCCATAATTGTAAGATGCAATATGAAATACTATACAGTCACTATATGAAAGGTTTGCAAATTCGATCGAAAGAAAAATGGGTAGAAGAAGGGGAGAAATCAAAATCAAAATGCTCAAGTGTAACAATGGTAATACGACTACAGATCAGTCTGAAATTTTAAAAGAGGAGGTTGAATATTTCTCTAAATTGTATATATAAGTAATGTAAAAGTTACTGATAATGAGTTTGATTTCTTTCAAGACACTGTATTTCCCACCCTGAGTGAGAATCATTGCCAAAGTTGTGAAGGTATTCTAAATAATGATGAATGTTTTAACGCACTTAGCGCAATGGCAAATTATAAAAGTCCTGGATACGGCGGTCTAACCACTGAATTCTACTGTAAATTCTGGCCAAAAATAAGTCAATTAGTTGTTGATGCGTTAAATGATGGATTGAATTCTGGCTAATTCACTACCTGTCAAAATCGTGGTATCATTTCTTTAATATATAAAGGTAAATCCCTACCACGCGACTCACTCGATAATTATCGCCCAATCCCCTTACTGAATATCGATTACAAAATTGCCACTAAAGCTCTCGCCGCATGTGTGCAAAACATTCTTCACAAGTTAGTTGACTCTGACCAAAAACAGATTTGTAAAGGGTAGACATATCTAAGGTAATATCCGTCTTATTGAAGATGTACTAAGATATGTTGAAAATCTAAATATACCTGGTATCATAGATGGAAAATATTGAACACTCTATACATGCTTGGATTATTCAATTGCTTCGTCGACGCAAGCGAGATTGGGGAGCTGTTAGGGGATATTACAATCTAAGTGCTGATACTGTGTGTGCGCCGTGTCGGTAGCCTGGTAAATGAAGCGAAATGATTGTGACGATTTCATAATGGCAGCAAAAACAGTGGTTCGGAAGTCACGTATAAATGGTGGTCCCGTGCATCGGAAGAGCAATACCCGAGCACGTTAAAAGGTTACAGACTCTTTCGTAAAGAGTAGGGGATCATCCCCGTCTGTATCTGTTCACACATCTAACGGACCCCAATGGAAATAAGCTAATAAGCTTACTGGATTATCCAGGGTCGTAGGACCCAAATAATATCAAATCAAATCAAATCAAATTGGAAAATGCGTGGCCTCTCAATGACAGGTAAAAAATTGATTGTTAAAACACTGTTAGCATCACAATTGTCATACATTGCCTCTGTCATGGATATCTCTGATAAAACTATTATAAAACTCCATAACATGTTCTTCAAATTTATTTGGGACAGAGAGGAAGTAGGCAAACGTAACACATTGTTAACCGATTACGATAAAGGTGGTATAAACATGTTTCACACTAAACTCTTTTTCGATTCACTAAAACTGTCATGGATTAAGAAACTTAACAACTCATTAAGCAGCTTAACAACATGTGTCATATTATGTTAAAGAGATTGCCTTCATTTTACTATGAGCTATTTAAAATCTGGTTCGACACTAAGCAAATTATAATCAAAGAGGATATTGCATCATGTCTTAATCAAATTATATGGAATAATGATGTTATCCAATTGAAAAACAATACACTATTCTTCATAGACTGGATTAAGTCGGGAATTATTCTTGTGGGTGATCTATTCGATGATGGTTCATTCTATTCCATTAACCACTTTCGTAATCGTCTAAATGATAAGGGTGCTGTAATTTTACAGTATTACGTTATTGTTTTTATTGAACATTTGAAATATTTTGATTTTTGTTTTGAAAACTCACTAAAAACGCCCAAAATTGTTGAGCCCCCTCAAAAACCAACCCCCCGCCCGCTTGACCGACCCAACCTGAGAGGTCTGTTTTCCCGTAGAACAGGGTGTGTTTTTTCATCACCTTAAAGGAAAATGTTTTACACAGACCCTCTATTGTATACTTACTCTGCCATGAGCTGTTCATATTTGGATGTACACTCTCTCTCAGAAGCCACAGCTTTCTCCTTTTCAGATAATGAATTTTCTCTACTCTCCCGCAAATTCCTTGAAAATAAGAGTAAAATTAATCAGAAATTTGAATAGCATGATTTCAAGATGACATAGGTGTGAGTTAAATCGGTTTATACCATAACATTTGACTAGCCAATTGTAAAATGAAGACACCAGTTTATCAATGGCAAATGTGCTGCTATAATATATTTCATATTGTATGGTAATTTCCCACTAGTACATTGGTTCCATGGCATTCCTGTCATGTGCAATAAAATGTGCCATTTGTTTTATTCTTTTACCCATTTGAAAACATATTTATAGCACTTCTGGAATTATTTCCATTGAATAGGCATATTTGCAGCAATTTGTGTGTGTTGGTGCTAAATGCAGCATTTCAATTAATCCATCTCTTCATCAGTCCTCAGTATTATGGCTTTGACTATACATAACTTACATGTTTTCTCTCTCACACATCTCTCTTATTATTGATTTCAGTTTATCCACCTCTCCATCAGTCCCCAGTCTAATCGCTTTTGACTATACACTACTCACCTATTTTCTCTCTCATACATCTCTCTGGTGGTTGATTTCAGTTTATCCACCTCTCCATCAGTCCTCAGTCTTATTGCCTCTAATTCCTCACGTAACTTGCTCTCGTATTCCGATTTAAAGCGATCTCTAAAGGCAGAAACAATAATGAAAAATAACTATTTAAATTTCTTAATATCAAATCCCTGAAAAACGGGTACACAGTCTTATTATATTTCGTCACTTATATTTTATATCTCTTTACCTTAACTGCTATGGTTCTACTAATGCACAGCACAACCACGCCTTCCTAATAGAGATTATAGAATATGAATGATTCCATATGGGGGATCAAATATGAGCATGTGTGGTCCAGTGGAATGATCACTGCACTCATAATTTGAATGTTGTGAGTTTGAGTCCCACTACTGTGGCCAACATGTTTAGTTCTTGGGCAAGACACTGTACTGCACTTGCCTCTCTCCACCCCAGGTGTTAAAATGGGGAGTTGTTTGGGGATAATCATAATCACAGTCCAAGTGTCTGATAGGAATATGCCCAATTATCAGTCAGCCACCTAAGTGAAGCGAACTGATTCTGATGTATCCTATAGTGCATAGGGAATTAAATGCCCACACTATGAGTATAATTGGAAAAGCGCTATATAACAACTGACATTTTTGAATTTAAGATGAACTTCACTAATTAGCTGTAGACTTGATCCTTCATGTCTTCCCTATTTTACACATGGCCCCTGTGAGGGTGCTCAAATGTGAAGACTGGAAAAAATATGGTTCCAACAGTGTGCTTATTCACGTACCATCACGTCACATTGCGCCGGTAGTTTCACGCTGCGTTGCACATCGCATGATGCAATAGGGTGCGCGATAGTACCTACCACTGCACGGTTTGACGGTCATTTGGCGCCCTGCAATTTGAATTTGACCATTCAGGTGTTTTTTCTGTTGTTTTGGGGCACATGCATGCATAAGTATGCTAATTACTTGTGGAATTCCACGAGTATCCGCACACGTTTTAGACGTATTACTTTCCCAGTCCCTCTAATTGGTTCGCCATTTGTAAAGAAGGCGGCCATATAGAGGGACGCAGGGACCCAGTCTAACTTAGCTGTTGCCTTCTTACTGGGGCTTACCTGCTCTCCACATATTTTTCATAAAGTTCTTCTCTTGCCCTCTTGACATTTTCCAGGTCAGTGCTTGTTTGTTGTAATCTTTCCTCCACATGATTATACTTGAGGCTGATGTCACTCATTTGTCTGTGTAGATAGTCCTTATCCTGTCTCACTAATGCGAGCTCTTGCTTTATGGTAGAAAGCTGAAATGTTATAGAAAGAAAAGAGTTTTAGAACTGACAATATCTACTCTCAGCCGATATTTATTCAGACTTTTAGTAGGAGCTAGAGGATGTTTGTTTCTTATAGAAGCTGTAAATGGATTCAGGTCTTACAACCACGGGCCACTTTTAGTATGAAAGACGTTGAATGTGGGCATTGGTTAAATCAGCAGTTTTAAGACAATTCATAATCATTTTGTTCATTGCATTAGAATGTCTGCCTTTTGAACTTTCTCTAGGGTCTCCTTATTATTATACCAGTAGCCCATCATGGTACCATGTTTTTTATTTCGTAGCTTGCTGTAAGTAGGATTTTGTAAACAAATAATTATGGAAAGATAATGTTATATAAAGAAATAAACAAATTCAAACTGACCCAAAATGTGAGTTTTTTATACAACATTGTAAGAAAATGTCAATGTAGAACACAAATTGTACTACTTTTCTGGCAAAACTGTCCATTAATCATTACCTCTTTGGCCACTTCATCCCTCTCACTTGAAACTGTTTTGTAGGTCACATCCAAATAGTTATATCTCTGCTTCAGATCCATCAATTCTTGCTCAAGCTTATCACGATCACTGAAAATTGGGAAAAATGTAATGGATATTGGATCACAATTTCAACAATGAATGTTCAAGTTATTGAATTTACCATAACAGAAAATAATTAATTTATATTGCATGATTAAAGAAATTCAATGACTTTTTCATAATACCCCCCGCCCCCCCCCCCCCCCCCCCCCCCCATTGGAGCTGTATTCCATCCAGTAAACAATGAATAAACAGACCTACAAACGTTACCACTTTGAAATGATTTAGGATCTATGCATCTATTTGCGAACAAACTTTTCCACTTGTTTTTGACATCATTTTATACACTCAGAAAAAATACATTACATTTGCTCTGACATTTTAATTGAATTACTAATTTGAAAGTTTCTACCACTTCAAACTTTGATTTTTTTTACCATTTTTACATAAAATACCCCCATGTTTATGCTGGAAAGTTCAAACCTAATTGAGACCCCATGGTTACGACCACCTGCAGCAATATAACCTGTGAACATTGAATCAGCAGGGGTGTGCCACTCAACTTGCCGATTTAAAGCTACTTTTGGCAGGTTTAACTTTGGTGATTGTCATATTTTTGGTAGCGATGTTTTGTGTTCTGATTTAGGTATAGACTTAATTGACGTTTACACGGAATTGTTGGAAAAATTCCACCAAAATTGTGCGGTTTTGAAAGTTATGTGCTGTACGTAATGCACGGTTTTTACAAGCTTGAAATATATGATACTTCACGTTTCACTGTTTATTTTATGTGTTTGAATTCATTTTCTCACTTTACACCATACCGTCATTGTTTGTGTCTGACGGACTTGTCTATAAATTCCTTTTATTCCGGTCATAAAGTGGCGCTGTTGCATCATTTAATTTATGCAAATGGGACCTGCTATCTACGTACGTGCAGTATAGGACTTTCCTATCCCAAAATTAATAGAATCCCTGATTGAATCAAGCACCAATGAAGAGTACTCTTACATCTTTACTCTATCATAGTTTTCTCTCTTATAGTCGCCTTGCTGTATGGACGATTTTGTCTCTGCAAGCTGTAACGTCAACCGTTGACATTTGGCTTCAACTTCTGACCTTGCTCGTTGTTCTGAATGTATAGTCTGAAAAAATATAAAAGATCAAATATCAATCGGAGTAGCAGTTTGCCAAAACAGTGAGGGTTTTATTGTGCCAGATATAACAAATAAATTAGGCGTTATGTTTTCAAAAACTTTCAAAATTGGTTGCCAATACTGTGTACTATACCAACACGGCTCAATTACAGTCATGCTAGACAGTCATAGATTATCCACAAAGAAGATTTTAAAGACGGCACCAAAATGCATTGCATGTTTGCACAATGCCGTAAATCTGGTCCCAGATTCATCTCAATTCCCATAGACATGCACAGAATCATGGCTTCATAGCGTCATCCTCGTATGAGCTGTTAGATTTTCAGTTAGTTAATTAGTTCTCAGTGTTCCTTTTTCTTATTTCTAAAACCTAAGAGCGCGACTAGTAAACAACTTTTGTTTACTTGCAGTTATTGGAAAATCAAAAAGGCAGGGTAACCATTGATTTTTTTATATGTGTCATGCGTGACAGAAAGCCAACCGATATCTCAGGGTACAAAGGTAACTGATATATCAATCATATTGATACGAGTATTGATAAGGGGAAATCCAAATGCATCGTGGGGGAAAATCTTGAGTTGGCGCAATGCATTGTGGGTGCAACATTAAAATCTTCTTTGAGTTATCCCTTACCTTTTTTCCATTAATCTTTGTTTGTAAACAATTAACATAGTTGTTTTGTTCATTAGGTATATAGATAATTTCAAATCAAGGTTGGATAGTTACACAAGGGTCATCAAACTGATGTCAAAAGTTTTTTTGGTCTGTGTGTGCCCATAAATAAATAAGAACCCCTGGAAAATTTTGATTTGAAAAGGTCTAGGCCTATATACTTGTCTCATTGCTACTAATATCTTCCCTCGTTTTTGTTTTTCTACACAATTATTGATGCTAATTTGTCAAAAACGACAAAACTTAACATACATGTACTATAACAGCAAGTGAAAATATCCACTTTGGTATTACCTGCTGTAGTCTGTCAATATCTGCTTTATAATTGGTAGTCTCTCCTTCTAAAGTTCTATTCCAACCTCTGACATCGGCAATCTCGATCTGAAGTGGTCTCACTGCATCATAAAACTTAATCTGAAAGATAAATAAATACAGATTGTTGGTGTAAACATTAATCAAATTAATTTGGTGTAGAATCATCAGGATTGTTCAAATAAATAGTAGAAAGGTTGATTTTTTTTCTTTTTACAAATCCATGGTGTAAAGTATAATAAGCTTATACTTACGACGACAATTTGACCTCTATACCGCCCTCTACTTCCGGTGGTATTCATTTCAAAAAGACAGTGAAGAGGAAAAAAATCAACCTTTCTACTATTAATAAAATTAATGAGGTTTATAATAAGTAGCCCCTCTTAATAAACACCTTGCTTTTAAATGCTACCAGAAAAACTGATCAAACTATAGTACAGAATCACTGGTTCTTAATTATGCCATCTATAACCTACAATGGATCTTGCCCAATATTTTAGACGATCAGAGCCATCGGGGGGGGGGGGGGGGCGGGGGACGGGACAGGGGGGGACGACGAAGGGGGACGGGACAGAATCTGTGATTCATTAAGCAGAATGTTTGAAACATACCGAGTGGTTAAAAAAAAAGAGTTAATTAACCCAAGTTCAAGGTAACTTTTCAACCACATTTATAGTTCCAGAAAATGTGTGTCCTTTAGTAGAGATGGATGGAATGCACAAAAATGGAATTGTCAACGGGTTCTGTATCATAAATACATGTACACACAATTGGTCACAATGTACTGCTTATGGACAAGTTATGTGCATGCTTTCTTTTATGAACCATATCTGAAGAACTAACCAAGCTAAACGTACCATTTTTTTAGTATAATTTTAAAACTTACTACTGATCAAGACTAAGTAAACACACATTTTCTGAAACTACAAATGTGGTTGAAGAGTTACCTTGAACTTGGGTTAACTTTTTGAACCACCCGGTATAGGGGCCAAGAGTGTTGGCTCAAGTTATCACTATGATGGATACAGCTGGAATAATTATGTACACTACCCGTATCACACAATTTAACCCATTAGCCGAATGCTACTTGCAGATCTCCACTGAAACTATGTATTCACTATTTTATCACAAATAGATTACAACTTGATGCATGTTGCGACTTAATAGCAATGAAGGAAGACGGAAGAAGAAGTTTGTTGGCTGTAAACACCTTTGACCCCAATAGGAAGTTCACATGGGCTCACATAGGAAATGAGTAACAGGCCCGTGTCTACTGCATTAAGGTATCGGAACACATTGTGATATGCCTCTAACACATATTGCATGCTACCAGCTATAATATAAAAATTATAAATAAATAAAATCTGAAAGTATACAGTTGAGTTTCAGACTGGCAATGGGTTAGCTACATAGGAAAATGTAGTTTCCATTTTCAAGGGGGAAATCTTCTGGCCGCATACATACAAAATGCTTTTCTTACATTTATGTCAATATCAGGGACTGACTTTTAAGACGTGTTACACGCATCTCGAATGCTTTGTAAGGGTGCGATCTACTGAGCGTCTTGCTCAATGCAGAAGATTGCCTAAGATGTACGTAAATAAATAAAAATAAAAATGGCCAATAAATATAAACGGCAAAATTCATGGCGATACTTTCGATTTGCTACAAATTGCGTTCCATGAGCAAAATGATAGGAGAAACTTATTCTACTTGTGACTGGACTTACGGAAATACAGTGTAGTTGCTGCATGTTATGTGTAATGTACAATGGACATTCAAGTTTTGGGGGTTATGGACATTGGTCTTAAGGGGGCTGTCAACCCTCACAACATGAAATGTATCAAGCACATTTTTGGTATCAAATTTCACCAAAAATGCTGAATTTTAACCCCCCCCCCAAAAAAAAAAATCACTTTTTTGGCTCAAAATTTGCTGCATTCGTAGCAAATACAGTTTTTGGTAAAAAAATATGAAATTGCACCAAATTCATCTTAATCAAATTCTCTAGGAGCTTTTTTGTTTGTTTTGAATATCTGATTTATTTCTTGAACTATTGACCAAAAAGTGCCAAAAATGTGATTTTGGAGGTCATTTGTTTTGGGGGCACATTTTGTTACTTTTTGGTCAATTATCCAAAAAATAAATCAGATATTCTAGAGAATTTTATTAATAATAAAATAATAATTTTAGAACGACAAAATTTGACAAAATATATTTTTAGTTATCTTGACAAAATCTAAAATGGGTCAAAAACCCGTGTTTTTTATAATTTTCTCCAAAATGGTCAATTTAATGTGCATGGCTGGATTAATTGAACCCTTTTCTTCAAGAAAATGTAAACTTTTATATAGATTAAATGGAAAAGGAGTTACAGCCCGTTTACGGAGGCTATGCCTAAGAGTTCACCCCCCCCCCTATAAGAAGGAAAGATGGGACGTCCTTTGTAAGAAGGCATGGTGCAGCTCAGTGCAATATTTGCCAATGGCAAAAAAGAAATGACAAACAGACAGCAGACTTCGGATCCCATTTTCCTTATTCAATGCAAAATTAACAGCTCTTCTTGTTTGCTCTAGGAGGTTTTTTTATCGCTCTTATACTGCTCTTCTTACAGCATCCAAGAAGAGCTATTGTAAGGACAGGGATTTTGCGCTTTTTAAAAGCACTAAAGCACTAGTGCTGCTTGATTTGGGAAAAAGTGCTTTTTGGAGCAAAAGGTGCTTTTTTTAGTTAAAAGGTGTTTTTTTCACCGAAATTATGCCATGCGTTAAAATAAATCCAAAAGCGCGATTATATTGCATGTTTCCATGTTGACATCTTTTTTCGTTGTCAAAGCCATCATTTTTCATTCAAAACTACATTCAAACTATACTAAGTGCAGCCACAGTTATGTAACTTGTTGATTTTTAGGTAAATGGGTATTATTTGTTAAACATTTAGACAATTTTTGAAAAAAATTGCTGTGTGATGAAAAAGTGCTTTTTTGGGCAAAAGGTGCTTTTTTGGTGCTTTTGCGCTTTTGAGCATTTTCCCTGTCCCTAAGCTATTGAATGCTCCTCTGGAAATGTCAAAAGTCAGTCCCTGCAATATACTCAATACCCTAATTAACTTTACTCCCACACACAATTCATAGAACTAATTTGATCTTTTAGTGTTGTGGTATAATCATAGTTGAATTAGTCCACATCCTTGGGCTTATAAATCCAACCAAAGGTAGCCCATGTAAAATGATTTGTGTGAAGCATGCACAACTAAAAAACTTAATTATTACAAATATTATGTTCTCAAATTGGATGGTTGCCATGTTAATTCCACAAAATGGTTGCTATTCATATTACAGAGCATTGGATTTAAATATGATGAGATATATTATGACTTGACACTTTTGACGCGGCAGGCGTCTGCAGACGATATTCCAAAATGTCACAAAATGTTTCAAATATGCCAAATTATCGGATTTCATTACCATATTTGGTATCACCATGAGAAATGAATTAAAACAAGTACAAACATGCCTAGTATTGGATCAGTTATCTTTAAGGTAGATCCTTGGAACTCAACTTTTGGCCGTAACTCAACTTTTGGGCAAATTGATATTTTGGTACGAAAATAATTCATATTACCTAGATTTTCAGAACCATAAAGAGATAACTCATAAACACGATCCATGCAGTAATGCACACTTTCGCAGGTTTTCTCCGGGTACTCCGGTTTCCTCCTGCTTTCAAAATCAGTGATCAATTGTTTCGGTTATCAAAAACTTCCTTGACCCAATGGTATTTGGGGAGCTGCATTGAAAAATGGTGGATGTTACAATCTAAGTGCGGATAGTGGTTTGCGCCTGAATTGGCTGCACCCTAGATGATGCGATCTGATTCTGATGATTCACCAGCAGCGAAATTACAGCGCTTTGAACCCTTTGGAAAAGGCGCTATATAAATACTGATTATTATTTATTATTTATTATTATTTATTTGACTAAAATTAGAGTTATGTTGGGTGCTACAGCGTATTGTTATGAGTCCCTAATATTTGAAAGTCGATTATGACAGATTATTTCAAAATAGCATTTCTTGAGTTATGGCCTTCTGGTGCTCAACCCTTGATATGGTAAAACCAATAGCAACGTGGAAAGTGATCTTTACATATCCACAGGTAGAGGATAAGATTTGTTC
Source organism: Ophiura sarsii (assembly GCA_035610835.1). NCBI lineage: Eukaryota > Metazoa > Echinodermata > Ophiuroidea > Amphilepidida > Ophiuridae > Ophiura > Ophiura sarsii. The sequence goes on along the minus strand of CM069450.1, from coordinate 40,916,546 downwards.
TCCCTCAGGTACCACAGGAGGGAAATAATCAATCAGGGAGAGCGAGACAGGCTAGACCAGGTTCTTCTTGTGGAGGTGGGTGGATGAGGACATTTAAAAACAGTTACAGATCAACTAATTATTACCGCAACTAAGTCATGCAATGACAGTTCCTCTTCATTTCTGGCCCTCAGCTCTGCATACTGGTCCTCCGTTAAGTCTATATCGTTGATGGCATTTCTCGTGTCTACAGCTCGGTTCTGCAGCGCACGATTCCTCGACTCCAGTTGTCGCTGTCGTTTGATGATGGCATCCAGTTCAGCTTGCAGACGAAGCTGTCTCTTCTCTGAATCATCTTTGTGGAATGTCAGTTGGGCTTCCAGTTTGGCCTGCAGAACACAATAGAAAATTTGTTTTGACTATTTTATCTCTTGACTATTTGTTTATGATTCAGTGGCTCTTATATATAAATGTATACACGCCCTCCCATTCCAGTTTAAATATTTAATTTCTGGATGACCTGTGACTGTGTGGCCTCAATATGAGGTCAACTCCTATGTGATCCTGCTCTTGGAAAAATGAATGTGTAAAATGTTTGTTCCCCATATCTTTCATAATGTCACAATTCTGTCACAGAAATTTCTTGAGACACTTTTTCTTTGAAATGTTGCTCAAAATACTTAGTCAAAATCTGAAACGGGTTGCCGAATTCAGCAGTCATGATACACTGAAAATGGGCAAAATACCCCAATTTAAAAGAGTTGCCTGACCATGAAGATACTCTGACACCAAACTGACACTTTTCAAATAACTTCATTAGAGACATATCTTAAACATACTGTATGTAAAAAAAAATGGTGCGATATTGCTGACGTTGGTTTTCAGGGGGGTCAAGTTAGGGTCAAAAAAACGTTAAAAGATTTTTTGGAAGGCTGTATCCAAGTCATACAAGTATAATGAGTGCATAACTCTGCATAGGTAGTACTACTGCTTGGCTACAATCCCCCAAAAAGTGGATATTAAAATTATTTGTAGTTTTTGCATTAGGACCCCCCCACCCCCCCCCCCCCCCCCCGAACATTGGTCCAAACCAGACTTTGGCCCATTTTCAGGCCCTTGTCATTTAAAACTGGAACATGCTACAATTTTGTTGATTAAAGTTTTGAAATCAGCATAAAAAGTTAGTTTTAGATACTAAATCTCAATATTCTAGGGGGTTTACTTCTTGAGATATTGGCCGCTCAACATGGACTTTCATTTCAAATTGCCGCTACGAGAAAACGAAACGGAATTAGGACCTCAAAATTTCAGGTTTTTCATATCTCATCAATATCTACATGTACCAGTATATTAAATATGAACAAAATCTATTTTTGATGGTGTAATCCATTTGCTGAATTGGGGTGGAATGACCCTTTTAAGCATGTATTGACCTATTTCATACACAACACTATACAAATCAGAAGTCACAATTTAAGCATAAAATTTGATCTACAAATATCTAAAAACTAATAAAAACATGTTAACAAGTTTGCTTACCAACGACTACAGTGAAAAATGGCGAACCCGCGATATTAAACAATGAATCAAAACAAAGCTTGCGGTGCGCGCATTGAATGGAGCACGCGCGGAGTGCATTACACTTTCAATGCACTCTATGATGTATTTTAGTTTGTTGCTTTCTGATTGGTTCGAGTCCGACATTACTAAAAACATGACTAACAATACAGTACAGGCGCAAGACCATATTGTCAGATTTCATGAAATAGTAGGAATTCGTGGTATTAACCTGATTTTTTCCCTGAGTAGGCCTATAGTATGACATTCCTGCTATTAGCTGAAAAAGAAAATGAATAGTAGCTTGCGCAGAAATCGATAGGCTAGCGGGACTTGACATGTTTCTCATTTTCTTCCCCGCATAGAGAACCCCTATGCTACCGACAGAAAAGAAAATGTGCCGATCGGGAGCAAATGACTGTAAATTGCATCATTTTTCTATGAGAGAAAGACATTTTGATCGAAGTTTTGATGAACATGATGAAGAAATGATTCTATTAAAGAAAATATGTTTAATTACATTTTTTTACATTCTTATTTAATAAAATATCAAATGACCAATCTATGAATCTAGGTAGTCTTTTCATCCGGTCATGTGTTTGAATTTTACACTTGGCGTGCAGCCGTTCAGACAATAACTACGAAATCCGACTACATGATGAAAAACTAAAATAGGAGGTTGCGCCTGTACTGCAATTAAACACCATGAACATGACTATAGACTCTAGTCTTAGTAAGAGTGTATGAATACAATCCAATGCGGCTGTTGGGGTTATACACAGTCCCATAAAATAGATAAGCAAGCGTGGGAATTATTTGAAAATGAAATAAAACATTATTGAACACTTAAGTTATAATACTTCCTTTTGCGTTTGGCAGAACACTGATATCTGAACAGACCATGATGATTACTATATTTAAAAATGAAATGGCTATTCGTACAACTGTTGTACGAATTGCACAAAGATTTCTGTAATTCGCACAACAACTCTGGACCAATGAAGTTCGAGCTACTATGATTGACCTTTGACATCAAGCCAGCATCAAGTTTGTTTTCGATCAAGATGGTGAATAAAACAGACGATTAAAGGTCCCGGTTAAAGGTGCGATAGTTGGGTACCAAAAAAATCAGTTAAAAACACTAATAGCCCAGAACGAAGTACGAAAAAGGGACTACCCCAGAGGGGCCCGTCCGTTGAATTATACAATAGTTGCAAAGTATTACACTTAGACTTGGGGACTCCCTTTTTATATTTTGCAATAGTTGTGCGAATCACGGACAGGACTAATTTCTTCTTAATACAATAGACTATTTTAGTATAGTTGTACGAATAACACTAAACAGGGACTCACCTCTTACAATAGTTGTTGTACGAATAACAGAGACTCCTCTAACAGTTGTACGAATTACAGCGATACCTCGCTTATTCGTACAACAGTTGTGCGAATTACAGCGATACCTCGCTTATTATTCGTACAACAGTTGTGCGAATTACAGCGATACCTCGCTAATTCGTACAACAGTTGTATGAATAGTCTCTTCCATTTAAAAAACTCGTTCTATGATCTATTTAATTTATTATTAGGCCTATCTAAATAATATATAACACTTTTTAACAGTAACATATTCTAAGTTTCAAAATTCAATTCAACCCACCTGGAGTAATTGTTTTTGATGTTTTGTATCACCTAGTTTTTCCTCCAACTCATCCACTCTATTTAATTGCTCTGCTTTCAAATTGTCGATGATAAGATTCTTTTGAGACAGTTCAATTTGTAACACCTGAATGTTATGAAGAAGTTGTTTACGTTCAATCAGCTGCTTTGTCACTCGATTTGGTTTTGATCGTCTTCCGGGTTTCCTTCTACCGTCATGTTCCGAATCATCCTCTAAAGATATCGACAGATCTGTAGCTAAGGAAGTGCTAATGTCTTCAGTATCAAGTTCGCTAATTGTACTTGATAAATCACGACGAGCCATTATTATGAAGCAGTTTCTCTCCGAAGTTCTATAAATAAAAGTCACATCAAATTTGTTTTGTACAACCCGCTTCAAAAGGTCAACATTGTTTTGTAAATTTACGCCTGCGCAATGACCTGAGTCATGCCAATTATACTTGATTTCGTACAATAGATTCAATTGGATAACTCAACGAACCCAAATCCATTCAGCTAACTTTGATCCAATAGGAACAAGTCTGAGTAATGAATTTATAGGTGTTTATAATGCTTAGAAAGCAGTCGACAGATAAACAACACACATGTCTTTGTGAATTTCATACGGAAAAAGTTTTAACTCCACTTCCTTTACAGCTCCTTTTCCGAAGAGCTGTAAAGTGTCATTCTGCCGACAACGGAATCTGCATCCCAATCTGCATTTGCATCTTAATTGGAATTGTCTGTGTGAGTAATAGGCCGCAAGCATGAATTAGGCCGGCCTATTTAGTATTTATTATTTTTATTTGTTTTTACTTTAATTTTACTTTAAAAATTATACTGTTATATTTCATGGGCTATGGCATGTAGTTACAATGATTAGGCCTCGCCAACTTGATCTTTAGGGACCGTTCATTATTTATGCTGGAGGGGGGGGGGGGGGGGTAAAATATAGGGGGGGGGGTCATGTAACTTTCATATGTTGAAATAGGGGGGCTATGTTATGTAACTTTTTATTCTTAAACGGGGGGGGTTGTGTAACTTTTTTTTAAACTATAAAGATGGTGGTGTTTGGGTTGATTTTAGAGGCTATTTTGGAGTGTAAATGCCATTTTTTGTGCGCTTCGCGCACATTTTCTTACGACCTATCAACTTCAAAACATGTACTTATGATGAGACGACTTTCGGACAGCAATTTTTTTGTGTGCACGCCCTGCTCGGACGATCTGTTGAAAAAACGCCTATATAATCATCAACGGTTGAAAACATTAGAGCCATTGGAGGTATAAAAACATGTTAATTAGCCTATGTTCCAAAATCCAAAAATATATGATTAAAAACAGTAATTTCTTGCATGCTTTTCACCTCGTCTCACTCTCAGCTCTGCACCTAGCTAAGCTCACAAAAGTAGAATGTTGCATAGGCCTACGTTTTTGTCAGGAGGTTCTAACTTTTTTTCGGGAATATAAAGACTCACAAAACCACCCAAAATGTATAAATATACATGTATATGACAAATTTTCCGCCTCGCTACGCTTGCAATGTAGTTAGTATAATTTCACACAATCAAAAGATCAAGAGGGGGTATCATTAAATTATTGGCCATTCAGAGGGCACAAACAGAACTACCAACGAATCCATGGACAAAAGAAAAAAGACAGCCCCTAAGATGTGATTGTGACAAGTTGATTTTTTTTTTTGGGGGGGGGGGAGGTTGTGTAAAAAGCTACTGGTTAGCAGGGGGGCGGTCATGTAATTTTCAGTTTCAGCTGTAGGGGGGGGGGGGGGGGGGGTAGGTAATTTTGACATACGAGTCTCGAATTTGTCCCAACCCCCCCTCCACCATAAATAATGAACGGTCCCTTAGTTTCCCGTAACATTTCATTATTCATTATTCATTATTTTTACGACTTTCATTATTATACAAAATGTGGATGTCAGACGTATTGTTATACACCGCTGCACACCATCATACGCTAGAATGAATTAAATGGGTCAATTTTTAGAAGTTACAGAAAGGCTATTCTGGTCAAACTGAATTTCACTTCATTTTAACCCTAACCCCGGTTTAGGATTTTTGACGGGGATCACAATTTTCGAGGAAAAAACACCAACTAAATCTCCGGGAACCTGCCGGGATTCGATCCGGGGACCCTCCGTTCTCAAGCCCCACCTTCCAACCACTAAGCCACGGCCCTCAGCTACACATTCGTGCAGTATACTGCACTCATTATATAGGCTCGGTTGACTACGTCATCGAAAACCGACGGCGCATGCGTTTGGAGAGGGACTTTGGATTAGCATTTTTTAGCACTCAGGGGGGTTAGGGTTAATAGAACACAAAAACCCCCCTTTTTTTTAACCATAACCCTAACCCCGGTTTAGGATTTTTGACCGGGATCACAATTTTCGAGGAAAAAACACCAACTAAATCTCCGGGAACCTGCCGGGATTCGATCCGGGGACCCTCCGGTCTCAAGCCCCAACCACTAAGCCACGGCCCTCAGCTACACATTCGTGCAGTATACTGCACTCATTATATAGGCTCGGTTGACTACGTCATCGAAAACCGACGGCGCATGCATTTGGAGAGGGACTTTGGATTAGCATTTTTAGCACTCAGGGGGGTTAGGGTTATAACAGCCTCAAATTTGTATTTCGGTGGCTACAGTGCTAGTGTACATACAGTATTAAATGTGGTGGTATCTGGCATATTCAATATGGTCCACTGTAAAACAGCGGTCGCACCGTCGCATATTTTGACAGTCACATACATGGTGAAACATGAACAAATACAAAAAGTCTCCAAAAAGGCCTAAAAAAAGAGAGACAAATACGCACTAAAAACTCCAATCACATAGGCTAGGCTGACAGCGTAAAGTCTACCGAATTCTGCAACATCACACAGGCTGACAGCGTGTGAAACCGCATGCTTCATGAACACTATGTAACGTTTTTAGCCGGGTTAAGATTATATTATTAATTTGTTTCTTTAATAGCAAAAATGACGCAGTTCACCCCAAAAAGTATCAAAAATAAATAATGGTTTAGTGTTCAAAACGAACGAAAATTTGAATTGTATTTATTTAGATGAATTCGAGCACACCGCTATGTCGTAGATTGTCGTAAACAGCACGTTAGATTAGATCGCATGTAGATGTAGTCCATCAATTACTAAAAATATACGCGTGGCTACTTTATCGCTATTGTCTCGTTGACTTACTGTGGGATACGCGAGGGTTTAGGTTATTAAGACCCTCTAACTGTGGGATACGCGAGGGTTTAGGTTATTAAGACCCTCTAAGGTAGGCAAATAAAATATATTTACTTTGTTCATGACGGACGATTGATCAGACAATTCCATCACACAAAATGCATGAATTCGGAAGTTTTCATTGCAAAAACGGTATTTTTTTTTCTCCAAACTTTCAATAATAAATTCAAACGCGGGCATGAAAATGAAGCGCGGGCGGGTTACGGGAAACTAAAAATCAAGTTGGCGAGGCCTTAGCCTTAGGCCTAGTCTACTATAATAAAGTTGCTTATAAATACAATAAATATGTGTAGGCCTAGTCCTATATCTTAATAGCATGCTAGTTTAGGCCTAATAGAAACAGTAATTAGTATTATAATATTATAATAATAACTAGCCTATCTAACAACAAAATGGTGATTCAAGGATGTGTTATTCAATGGAATATGTTTAGAAAAATATAATTTAAAACAAATGTCTAGGAAAAAAGATGAAACCAATCATAATTAAATTGCCAGTGTTTCTTAAGTGTGGGATGAATTGTATACGGATGAAGCTTTACTACGTCACAGGTGTAACTCTCAATTTTGTATTATCTATATCTATAGAATGCTTGGCAGAACAAGTTAACTTGTTATCGCGCCAAGGCCCCTGAAACCTAGAGTAGGGATGTTCATATTTTTTTTAGAAATGTTGAATTTAAATGTTATTAGCATTGATGGAAAGATCATGTAATCCCCTTTAAAATGAGTGCTTGATGAGTTAACTAGGTTAAGTATAAGTGAAGTTATATGGAGCAAAATGTGCTGTAAAATTGATGGTTTTTATAACAGTGTTTCAATGCAAAAACTTTGATTCACTATATATGCCATGTTTAACGATGAACCATTTTTCAGCCCAAAAGGGCTCAATATTTTTTTAGCCCAAAGTAGCCCAAAAGACTCCCAAACCAAACTTTGCTATTCACTAATACCGTAGTTTACATTGTACATTGTTACAATGTATTCCCCTACCACAAACATAAATCCTACAATAGTTTTAAAATAAAAAAACAAATATTAAAAAATAATTGGAAGATTTAAAAAAAAAAAATCAAAGTATTTGTTGGCTTTTACACCTTCCCAGACCCCCTTCCACCTCCCCACACCCCCTTCCACCTCCCCAGGTCCCCTCTTCCCCCACCCATCGCCCATAACTAAAAAAATCAAAAAAAAAAAATCCTGACTGCGCGATCTTGAAAGCACATGCTCCTGATATCAACAGATTCATCAACACGGCAATACCGTTTTGCCGGCAAACATGCGCCAATCCATTTCGCCCAACACAGAAATGAGATGCATGGATCAGGGTAACACATGTGGATCAGACGATTTTTTTCTTCAAACAGGTTACTAACTGTTCAAGTTCAGACAAAACGATGGACATCTTTAAGTTAAATATAGTATCAGGATGCAACAACCGCTACATTTGGTCACACCTTTCAGGTAGTAAAAAGATATTTGAAAAATAGATTCGTAACACGGATATCAAATTCGAAAGGGTTACGACTGGTTTAGCACGCCCGATTTACGATCAAAATTACTCTATTAAATCGACGATATTCTGGAATAAGATTTGTTTAATCGTCTCTCGGAAGGGTTTTTAATATTAAATATGAACGTATTTCGACTAGAAAGTACAAAATATTCTACTTACCTTCATTTGAAACCAGGCCTCTCGTCCACTCCCACAAGTGTCGCCATATTTGGGCCAGATGATGTAGCAACACCTGTCAACATTTTGGTATACGGTGAAGGGCGCCGCTCAAAAATATGAAACTGGACGACCCTACCTAGGGACATGAGTTTATGTGACAGGTGACAGACCCGGGATGATCCCTACTCTTTTTTACGATGAGGTCTGCAACTAATTTAACGTGTTCAGGGTCAGGCGTCTGAATACACGGGACCAATGGCTTTATGTGACTCTCCGAACCACGGCGCACTGACATTCACTGTATAGACATGCACGTTGTACACAGTGAATGGGGTAGAGGAGAAATTCTACAATTAAATCTCATCATCAAACCACGGAAAGAGAAACGGATAAATTAACCATACTGTATTAAGATGTGATTGTAGAATTTCCGACCTAGATAGGAACCTTTTGGGAGGTAAGCAAAGAATCCTGGTTTTAAGGAGACTTGAACCCACGATTTGGTGCTTTTGATGGAAAACTCCTGACCGACGGTCAGCGGGCTAGACCGCTCGGCCACCTCTACCTTATAAACTTATTGGTTCTGCTCTAGGTCGATAGGTCTGAACAAACAAAAGTCATCAGTAGATTCTTATGCTATTGACTTATTGAGGTTTTGTGTGCGAGTCTGGGTTACACATGTGACGTATACAGGGTAGTAACCTGCCATCATCAATATATGAATATGATACAAATTATACATGCTTTGATTAGAAACTCTATTTTGTTAAAAAAATGCTCATGGATATAATAGTCTTGTATCAAATTTGATTAAAAAGTGCTGGTTATATGGAGTTTCAAGTACTATTTTGAAAATACTTTGGACTCCCCTGTCGACCTGCTTGCCGAATGGTTCGATGTTTTGATCTGACTAATTTGCATCTTCCCCGGAGATGCGGGCATTCCAAACTGAAGTATTTCTAATATTTCAAACTAGAAACACGGGTCACCCTGACGTGACGTCACCCCCATGTCACGCGCCAGCCCGTCACCTAAATTTCGCTTGGACACCTCGCAAGTTGTGTTTTCGCGGAGCTCCCTGTATTCTGGATTTACGGATCCTTGAGTTGAGAATTTTGACACTGGCGTGCATAATTCGTGTGGGCGGTTTTTCTGGATTTTCTACGCTATTAAATCGGACCGTTTTGGTTCATTTCGGACCTTTTAGAGTACCAAATTCAATTAAAAACTGAACGTAAAATTCTAAAATTTTCCGAGGAGTCCGCCATTTTACTTGTGACGTATGCAATATGGCGGCTCTTTGTTTTTGTTATAATATTTTTCCGCAAGTCCGGATACGCTTTGGATCTTTATTGAACTCGTATTGGAATCGCTGGGATTATTATTATTTATGACGGACAATATCGTTTATGGATCTTGGTGATGTATCTTTATATAAATCGATGTAGTCTGTGTAATGTAGTTATTAACGTGTATACCCTATATTATGTATCCTATACAGCTTTTGACAGAAAGCCCTCAGTGACATATATATAGTCAGATTCACGGATAATCCCCTTCAGTGGTTGATAACCTGTGTTTATTATACGCGTTTGACTGAGTTTATATCTTTATTCACGTTGCAATAGATCGATTACTAAATTCGTCTTACTACATTACTCAATCAGCCAGCAGCCTTGTACTTTTCGCCGCTAGCGCTTGATTAATCCTACCTATCTGTGTTATAAATTATACTAGCATCTGCGTACCATAGTCATGTCGCACCATTGTACTGAGTGCCCTGTTCTTATTCCTATTTGGGATTCACATAGGTTATGTCTTGCCCACCGATCGTGCTCACGCACCGATCAGTGTGATTCCTTTGTGTAGGTCTGTCTGCTGTCCATTTCATGCACTGGAGATAGGCTTTGTTAAGGGATTACGCACTCGCAGTATTAATGTTAATGTTGTAGGTAGAAAGTCCGTCGGTTCGTCCGACGGCCTCCTTCTCACGGGGGAGGGAAGCTCTGTTACCGGAGCTTCCGTGGCTGTTTCGGCTAACGATCAGGCTCGGCCTGTTCGGCATGTAGAAACGGTCGGCGTGAGTGGTGGAAAGGCGGGACTGGTCCCCGTTAAGTACACTACTCCGTCAGGCGAGCTAGGCGAAAGCTCGGGGGTTATGTCGACCCCTGAGTTAGTACCTTTCACGCCGGGTGCCAGTAGCAGCGGTCCGAGAGAATCGGTGCCCGCAGCTTCGGCGCTTTCTGCCAGTGAGAGTGTGGGGTTCGCCCCCGCACTAGTAACTGGCTCGCTGGCGGTGGGAGTTGCCCTAGCTACCTCGGGTAGTATGGGTACACCTACCAGCCAGTCGGTGGTAACAACGATGGCGGGCGGCCCTGAGCCTGCCGTTGTTTGTTCCGCTAGTAGAACTCTCCGAGATCTACCCCCGCCCCCCGGTTTTCCTGTCGGCTTACGATTAGCCACGGTTGATAACCAGGGAGGGATTAGTCATAATCGCCCTATTCAGGCAGGATTGAGTGCTCACTCGTCCACGCCGAATGGTGGTATTATGTCTAGTGGATTTGCCAGTCATTATCCTCCCGGTCACGGTGATCGAGGATTAGGACAAGCTTATCCCATGATGAGTACCATTCCAACCGCTTCGGTGGCTGCGGATAATACTCATGCGTTCTACTCTAACGCTCCTATGCAGCAACAGGCTTTGTTGCAGCAAGGGGGGGGGGGGGGGAGTGAGTGGTTACGCAACAGCGGCAGGCGGTATGCCGAGTGCAGGGCCCTGGGCCCAGTACCAAGCATATCAACCTTGGGCGCAAGCACCAGCATGGCAAGGGTCGTACAACCTTTTGCTTACGCAGGCTGCTAGCCCTCCCGCTTATCCGTACGGTGTAGGAGGTTGGCAGTACGGACAGCCGCCGGGTATGGTTTACCCGTGGCAGTCTGGACAACCAGCCGGCATGCAGCTCGCCTCTCAGGCGCAGAGCGTGCCGCCTCCTCAAGTTCCGTCGGTAGTTAGTGCTGGGAATCCCACGGTGAACCCCGTTAACCCGGATCTCGGCGGGAGTACCCCCTCTTCATCAGTACTCGTCCAAGTCCCCGTGCCGGTTGCCGGCGCGGTGGACATGGATTTGTGTGCGGATGATGCCCGTCCAGAGAGTGAGGATGAATCCGAGTCGGGTTCGTCTGACTCTTCGGGCGAGGGAAAGGGGTCGGGAGAGGATGACGAGTCGGATTCCGACGAGTCTGTGCCTCTTCTCCCGCTACCAGCTGAGGAGAGAGTTAATGGCTTTCCGTTAGACACGCACTCGATTTTGTCCCGCGTTGCGCAGGACTTAGGCATTGCCTACGAGTCGCGTCGTCCAGCGGTTACACCTAGTGTTTTTAGCGCTACGTACCCATTACTCTCGGACTCAGTTGAGCCAGCGCTGACACTTCCTGCAGACTTGGCGTCTGTCTGGGAGGCGGCAAAGTCTCCTCCGTCTAAGAAGGCCTACATGAAGGGCTGTCTAGTGACGGACGATGATTTTAACCAGTATCTCAAGGTGCCTACCATGGACCCAGAGATACATAAACGCCTTCCGGTTGAGGGAAAGGTTGATCATGGAAGTACTCCCCGTATTGGGAGGAGTGTTTGAAATCCGTTGACAGTCGCCTACGGGCGGCTATCCGGCTTTCTGCATTCAGTTCTACTGTAGCGGAACACCTTACAAGGTTAACTGCTGCGGGATCAGGCTCGGCGTCGGAGATTGCGCGTGAGGCGTATCTGTTGTCAGATCTCTCTCACAAATCTTTGCAATCTTCGATGTCTGCGGCTCACCGCCTTACATCCCTACGCCAATCGAACGCACTGTCCCTCCTGAGCTCGACCTATGGGCAGCAGTTCGCTGACTCGCTCAATAAGGTCGAGCTCTCTACTCAGGGATTTCTCTTCGGTAACCGCTTCTGCGAGCTGGTGGAAACAGCGAGCGAGAGAGGTAGTCGATGAGAAGTCACTGGTAGATACGGAGGCGGCGTTGAAGTCCCAGAAGAGGAAGAAGAAGTCGAAGAAATCCAGTAAACGGAAATCTTCGACGAAGCTTTCCACTTCAGGTTCTTCAGGTGCGGTTCCTTCGGTAGCCTTGCCCGCAGCCGCTTCGGCTCCTTCCTCTGGGAAGAGACGCCGTGGTGGCCGGGGAAGTCTTCTAAGCCGGCAGCGTCCAAGGGCAGTAAACGCCCGAGGACCTCTGGTAAGAAGCCTTCTTCCTGAGGGTACGGCGCCTGCCATCCACCCGTCCGGGGAGCTCTTAGCTCCTCTGCAGACGGTGGTGTCACCGGTGGACTTGTATCCACCGGTGGGCGGGCGCTTGCTGCAGTTCAGCGCGGAATGGATCACCATTTCGCCGTCCAACTGGCTACTGGAGACGGTCGAGCGGGGTTACAAGATCGAGTTTACTCTCACCCTGCCACCGCACTCGCGTCGCAGGCGAACACATTTGCCTGCCGACAGAGTACTTCGATCACTCCTTGTGAACGAGGTAGTGTTGGGCAGCCTCCTTGGACCTCAAGGATGCCTACCTTCACGTTCCGTTTGCTCCCCGAGACCAGAAATGGTTACGTACAAGACCAGGCGTACATGTTCACAAGTCTGCCCTTCGGCCTCTCCACTGCGCCCAGGGTGTTTACCCGGGTAGTGAGAGAGGTGGGAGCATACTTGAGACGCCGGGGCGTCAACATATGTCAGTATCTGGACGACTGGCTGGTGTATGCGAAGTCTCGAGAAGAGACAGCGCACCACATACAGCTAGTCATCCAGGTGATTACGCGACTGGGCTTTGTAGTGAACTACAAGAAGTCCTATCTCGTTCCGACTCAGTCTCCGATATACCTCGGGGCACGACTAGACCTGTCGAAGGGTCGGGTTATGCCTTCCCTGGCTCGAGTAAACAACATGGCTGCTTGTGCTCGCATCCTAGCGGAAGCGAGTGTAGCGCCGGCGGTAGCGTGGCTCAAAGTTTTGGGCCTTGTGGCCAGCATGGTAGATCTGATCGATCCGCTTTGTCGGTTCCTTGAGGGTAATTCAGATTCACCTGCTGGCGCACTACAAGCCAAGTGTTCACTCAGTGTCCAGGATGGTTCCTATCTAAGACCTGATCAAGGAGGAACTCCACTGGTGGTACCAACCTACCAACCTGACAGTGGGGATGGTTTTTCCATCCCCACCGACGAGTCGTGTCATCACGACAGACGCGTCACTGTCGGGATGGGGAGGCCATTGGCTAGACAACCGGGCCTTTGGCCGGTGGTCGAGCATAGAGGCTCAGGTACACATCAATCTGCTCGAACTTGGGCAGTGGAGAAGACTCTCCTATGGTTCGAATCCGATCTACAGGGACACAGTGTCCTTGTCCAGACGGACAACTCGACAGTGGTAGCTTACCTGAACGGGGAGGGCGGGACAAGATCTCCCACCCTCTGTTACCTCACCATGAGACTCATCACATGGTGTCGAGATCACCAGATCATACTGCGGGCGATTCACATCGCGGGTGTCACGAACATCCTTGCAGACGATCTTTCCAGGGGACGAACGTCCGGCCCTACGGAAATGTCGTTAGCACCTCAGATAGCACAGACAATCTTTGTACGATTTTGTCACCCAGCGATCGACCTGTTTGCTTCGTACCAGAACAAACAGCTACCGGTGTATTGCTCTCGGTCTCGCGACCCGAGGGCGTACGCCGCAGACGCTCTGTCAGTGGATTGGAAGGGACTGACGGCTTATGCCTTCCCTCCAATCTCGCTGCTTCCAAAAGTGGTAGAAAAGGTGGCAAGAGACGACTGTTACGTCCTGCTCATAGCCCCTTTCTGGCCGAAACACGTGTGGTTTCGACCGATGGTAGATCTTCTTGTGGGTCGCCCCATGTTGCTACCTCCACTTCAGGACTTGCTCAGGCAGGGAGTTCACGGCGAATTCCTACCGAACGAGCACCTACGGTTGACTGTTTGGCCATTATCCGGCAACGATGCCAGGAGAAAGGCTTTTCTCGAAGGTCTGCAAACTTGGTCGCCTCAGGTCGACGCCAATCCACGCTCAAGACTTACTCTAAGCGTTTGGCTCCCTACTATGAGTGGTGTACTGAGAGAGATATCTCTCCCACTCGAGCAGATGTAAATAGCGTTTTCGCTATTTTTTAACCGAGAAGTTTGATTCAGGACTCCAGGCAGCTACTGTCCTGAATTATAGTCCGCAATCATGTCAGTCCATGTAGGTTTTGAGGACGGATCTTCTGTCAAGGACGACGGAGAGATCAGTCTTCTATTGAAGGAGATGTTCAACGAGAGGCCTCCAACCAGGAAGATCGTACCTGCTTGGGAGCTTCATACTGTTCTCAACTATCTCAAGGGTCCGCCATTCGAGCCTTACGGCGAAGGCGTCGACCCTCAGGATAAGCTCTGAAAACAGTAATTCTCGTAGCCTTTGCCTCTGCGCAAAGGTGTTCTGAACTCGCATTGTCTTTTTCGCCAATGACTCTTTCTCGCGCGGGCGCTACACTTTGTTTTATACCAGGGTTTCTGGCGTAGAACGAAACAAGTACGCACTCGTTTTCCACCCTTTACCTACCCTCTCTGAGTTCGAATTCGTTCGTACACGATGACGGGTTATGGTGCCCCGCTCGCTGTCTGAGGTATTACTCAGGTAAGACGTCCGGAGTACGTGGTAAAAATACATTGATCAGCTCTTTTTAACACACTCTGAGCCACTCAGCCCAGCGACGAAAAGTACTATTTCACGCTGACTAGTTCAGATAGTTAGAGACTCATAGGCAATTACTTATGACGATCGTGCCTCCGCGCACTCGACACGTAGTATTGCAACTTCATGGACATACCACTGGGGGTTGTCCGTGAAGGAGATCTATGAGGCCGTTTCTTGGAAATCCACGACGACATTTTCCGCCGCCTATTACAGGGCTTTTGGCGGGAACTCGTTCAGGGGACAGTTAGCCCGTACGGTCCTAGCTAGACCGTCGGGCAGACAGCCAAGAAATTAGGTGAGTTGGTTTATCAGTTATTTATTTTGAGGTTGAGCTAAGTCTTTTCGGATTTGATAAACGCGAAATTGAGACTAAGCTTACCTTGATTCGATTTGACCTTGACATCATGGCGATGTGGGTTTAATGATCTGATCTTAAAATAATAAATACTGTACACGGTGTTTGGCTTTTTTTCGCACCTCCTCCAGTGTTCTGTGCTAAACTGGGTTGATGCAAATTAGTCAGATCAAAACATCGAACCATTCGGCAAGCAGGTCGACAGGGGAGTCTCTCCCAGAACTTATTGTTCTTGGGACTCCCCTGTCGAAGCCTGATTACCGTGGTTCGATGTTTTGATCGCCCGGCCGCCCGACCCCACTGCGATAAAAAGCAGAAGTAGTTTGGAATACTTGCGAGGTATCCAAGCGAAATTTGGGTGACGGGCTGGCGCGTGACATGGGGGTGACATCACGTCAGGGTGACCTGTGTTTCTAGTTTGAAATATTAGAAATACTTCAGTTTGGAATGCCCGCATCTCCGGGGAAGATGCAAATTAGTCAGATCAAAACATCGAACCACGGTAAGCAGGCTTCGACAGGGGAGTCCCAAGAACAATAAGTTCTGGGAGACTTTTGGTCCTTCCATTTGGTTGAGCGCTAGAAGCTATTTTATCAAATATGTTGGTACGAATCATACATGTAGCTCTATCTGGCTATAGTCCTGCGATTATCCAACATCCGTTCATTTTAATTATGACTAACTAAAATTTACCTTTTGAAAAAGTTTTGAAACATGATTTCTTTACTTTTTTTCTTTTCAGAATAACGTTGAGAATGGAATTGAGTGGCAAATCAAAATCAGTGAAGGAGACACTGTATGTTGAAGTGCACGGAAAGGAACAGATACCACTCATCACATGGAGCGTTATATATCTCTATCAATTCTGTGATATGACCAATTATAATGTTATCAAGGTTGATACGGGGGACAAATATAGTGACACTGGTGGGACTGCAGATAGCAAGGGTATGTCATCAATGTAATGATTTTATAGAAACACAGTATTAAGATTGGCCTTAATTGTTTACATTTTTAGGCATTGTTTTGCGCTCTTTTGTTTTTCGCGTTTTCGTCGCGGATATTAAGCGGCGCGTCTAGTATTACGCACAGGAAGTTCAGCGCGCAACGCAATGATCAAACAGCTGTCGCAGCATTTGAAAAGCGGTGAACTCGGCTTAATTTAATCCCGCCAAATAACCATGCGCTTTTTCCTGACTCAAACTTACCAAAACAACAATTTTAAATCACCCAAAAGAACAGGAAATAATGGATTCCAATTAGTAACTTATGATGGTAATGATAGAATAAAAGTATAAAACAATAGAGAAATATGAAATTCAATATTTGAAACAAGTGCCGGGTTGACACTGCCCTTAAGCTAATTTCAGGCAATTTTATTAAATAAAAAAACATTTTTTTTGTGCATTTTGCGTGCATCCCCCACCATATTTTTGTGTCTTGCCCCTAGATTGTTTCTTGCCCCCTGTTTCCCCCCATTTTTTTAATGCAGATTGTCACTACACTTCGATAGTTTTCTCTCGCATTTCTGTGATTCATACCTGAGAGCACATTTTTACAAATAAATGAGTGCCTGCACATGTACAGGGTGTCCCTAAAAAAGTGCATGTGTTGCACAACTTGTCGACCATGAAGTTCTAGTGTTTGATGTAATATTTGTATACACACGAAAAGAGCTCTTATGCCGTTTATTTTATCTGATATGGTTTTGTCAATCCTGAGATACCCAGTTTATCAAAGCTACTCAAAATCGATGTTGCGCCACTTTTACAGAAAGAATGATTATGAACGTCAAAACGATACTAACATTTGGTCTATCCATGGACATCAATCCGTCTTGAAACGTCTGGGTTGGCACTTGGATGACAAAATTAATATTCACATGAGATGCAGTATACTCTACTTCAAACGGTTTAATAATCTGAAATGTCATTGTTAGATAAAACTCTTAAAATAATATTAAATAAATATTGCACATTTTGTCAAAATAATACATGTATTCATAAACGATATCATCCAAAGAACAGAAGAAGCTAAGATTACAAATGTTGGCAGACAGTGGAATTGCAAATAAATTGACTTTTGACTGTTCTTGTTGTTAAATTGTCTTTTTGTTGAGGTCCATAGTTATTCTTGCACATGCATGGAGTTCCAACTGATAATCTTCTGTTTGAACTCAAACCATGTCTTTTGTAATGTCTAATCGCATCAAAGCTTTATGGTCCTCTTCCTTCAACATGTCGTCCTCCACTTGCAATGCACCTAACCGATCTTGTTCTCATTGCCTGGACAGCGTTTATTGGATATCTGCTCCGTCTAAGTGCCCCGACTTCATTCATGATTCTCCTTTGTAAAATAATAATAAAGGTCTAAATTTTATTGTCATCGCAGCCAACTGGCTGAATTGTAACAACATTGCAAATCAAATACATTAATAAACAATGCAACGTCCAGGCAGCAGCTAAATCAGCGCCAAGTTGCGACATAAATCAACATGAACAAACATACATAACCCCTATATAGTAACCCCCAATAGGCAATGTAGACTAAGTGCCTTGCCAAAGGACACAAACACATTGGCACCAGCGGGGCTAGAACTCACGACCTTATGATTATGAGACCGGCAACTACTCCACTGGACCACACATGTAGTTCTTGTAGATTTGTTGGAGGTGTAAGGTCCAATTTCACTCTTAATGAAACCCCACAAGTAGAAGTCCAAAGGTGTCAAGTCCGGTGAATGGGCTGGCTACTCTTTGTTGTGACCAATGCCAACAACCCTTCCACAAAACAGTGTTTGGAGACAATCATGAACTATCAGAGACTGATGGCACGGTGCACCATCCTGAAACCACCAAACCCTAGATGTCTAGTGATAGATCCATTGTTATTCTGCTGATAGTGGACATTGGCCAAAAGCGGAGGAACAATGAGGTTATTGATCATATATCTAGCACCTCTGGCCATTCATGTTATTGTGCATGATGATACAATGTAGGACCAATGATAGTTCCATTTCCCATGAGTCCTATCCAGACTACTAGCTTCTCTCTTCTGTAAGGATGGTCATACACAAAACCCTGTGGAGGGTTACCTGTAGGAGCATATGATCTCACAATGTGAGTGTTGACTATGGCATCTTACGGGAATACTGCTTCGTCACCAACAAGGTTATCTGATAGAAATCTGGGCTTAGTATTCACCAACCACTGGCAGTATTGCATGCGCCTCAGTAAATCGGCAGGGAGCAGAGCCTGTCTTTCTTCCATTGTATGGATGCCATACTAGGTTCTATCTGGTGATGCGATTGAATGTTGTCCTTGGAATATGTGGTAATGAATTTCTACGAGCAGATATTGTGATATATCCCTCTGAAGTGCACGACGCACGTCATCAATGTGTTGCTGTGTCCTGCCACTTCTTAAATCTTAGTCTTCCAGAATGTTTTTTTATTCATATTGGTGCTTGTACCATTTACCAAGTTTTTCCGATACTCCTTTGTAGGTGTACATGTATTCCTAGATGGTACGCTAGTGTTTGGGAAATGAATGGCAAACTCTCTGATGACTTCAGCTGGACTTCTCGTTTCATAATATTTTAATACCATGAACACCCTCTCTTCTAATGTAAATTGAGGCAGCACCCGCCATATGGATGTCTGTCTTGTTTTGAAAATGTAGGTCCAATGAACATTTTGTGAAACCTCTCCAGAAGGACTGGTTCGAATCATGTAACAAACCTCTTTATATTCAGTTCTGCTAGGATACACATACACTCATTCTATTATCTAAACCTATTCAATCTCAATACAAATATGTTATTTTGCATAACACTGGTGAAGGGCAATCGTACAGGTGGAAGTTGTTTCTTAGGAGTAAACCTTTGAAACTGTAAATAATAATAATAATTTACATTAACCCTAACGCTACTACGTCTCACAGTCACCTCACAGCCAGCACCACGTGGCTTGCGCGCGCACAAGTTCTATCTCCTGTAGCACTAAACTACGGGTATATATGGTCTCCGATTTCTTAGCCTGTGAAGCCCTCCCCCCGTGGCTGAGTGTTAGTATATCTCGCCTGTCACGCGGCCGACCCGGGTTCAACTCCCGGCGCCGGCGGACATAATTTTTCCCATTTTTTATTTAACCCCCTCCCCCTGTTCTTCGTTCCATCCCCACTGCCACGTTCTAGGGTTAGGGTTAATACGACACCACACAGTGCATTTCTATAACCCTAACGCTACTACGTCTCACAGTCACCTCACAGCCAGCACCACGTGGCTTGCGCGCGCACAAGTTCTATCTCCTGTAGCACTAAACTACGGGTATATATGGTCTCCGATTTCTTAGCCTGTGAAGCCCTCCCCCCGTGGCTGAGTGTTAGTATATCTCGCCTGTCACGCGGCCGACCCGGGTTCAACTCCCGGCGCCGGCGGACATAATTTTTCCCATTTTTTATTTAACCCCCTCCCTCTGTTCTTCGTTCCATCCCCACTGCCACGTTCTAGGGTTAGGATTAATAAAACCATGCTTATTGAGCGCGTAACACAATTAAGTCCCTATGTGCTATAAGAAATAAAACAGAACGCAGATAATACATAACAATTGTAACAAAAGACAAAACAAAAAGGAAATCAAGCATTAACATTAAATAGGTAAAGTAAAGTGGCACAACATCGATTTTGGGTAGCTTTAGTTAATTGGCCGTATCTCAGGATTGACAAATCCGAATCAGATGAAATAAACAGCATCTGTGAAAGGTAGGTGTTTAGTCTTTCCATATGTATACACATTACACCAAATTGTAGAACTTCATGGTCAACAAGTTGGGTAAACACGTGCACCTTTGTATTTGGGACACCCTGTATATGCTTTCGATGAAAAAAGCATGGGGTCCTTAATTGATTTAGGAATTTGCAAGATCCAAAAACCTTGCCCTCTACTTCCTTCATATTTGGTATCCTCCAAACAAGATATCTTGAGCAACACCATTATGTCTCAATTTCATCACATGACCAATGTTTTTTGTCTTCGGTGTTGGCAGGTTCCCATTGATAAGGCTAACCCGGTTAATTGAGGTTCTTTCAGAAAATATTGTTAAACACAGTTACAATTAATATGATTTTATGTGCTATAACTTAAGAAATAAAACAGAATGCAGTTAATACATAACAATTGTAACAGAAGACAAAACAAAAAGGAAATCAAGCATTAACATGATTTTAGTCCACCCCCTGATGATTTTCTCAAAAACCCTGTATTTATTTGTTGAGCAACCCACATTCAAATTATTCAAAGAACTGCACAAGAAATCTTCTTTAAAGGGGCATTGAGAGATACGTATGGGAGTGCACCCTCAATTATCCTGGAAATCAGGTTTTTTTTGCATCAAAGTGATACTTAGGCATATACTAACTACATGTACCATCTGAAACAAGTTACCAACATTCGCTGTTTATCATATAAAATTTCATGATTTTTTTAGTTTCTATATCATCATATCGAAACTAGGTGCTGAATTCGGAAGTTATGCTGTCGTTTTACGTGCATACTTTCGCGGCAAATCTCAACCCGGAAGTGCCGTTATTTTCTTATTTGGCATGAAGGCGATGTCGGAATTGTATGACATTTTGGATTTGGGCTATGTTGATGATTATCTTTACGTTATTTTCTCATTTAGTATATCAATACATCTCTCAATGCCCCTTTAATTGGTTATCATCTGTGTTGACCTATTTTTTGTGCTAGCTATCACGATAGCTAGCTCTTATAGCCTGAATTCAAAATCAATATTCCAAGTACGCGATGACTTCGAGTCACTTGGTTCAGGAAACCGTGACCAAATCGGTATAATTATCGAACGGGTCCAGCCAAATGACACTCTCATACGGGTATATTGGTTGATCGAGAAGTGTGACGCTTGGATGCTATGTGTATTGCATCAGGGTCACTTACAAGCGCCGCCTAATCCATCTATGTCCATGGCTTTGATTGGACGAGAGATGTGTTCAGTTGTTTAGCGCCCGGGGTGAAATTTTGAGATGATGTCCGCAGTTGTTTGCCTAGCCTGTGTAAAGTATATTTACTCCGATAGGTAAACAAAGCGATAAATATCCACTAGCTTGTGGCAATGTAAAGAAATGGAGGGGGGAAGCAAACTGAGAATTTTAAGCAAATATAGAATAGATTAACGCTGTCCATGCGCGCGGTTATGCACACGCAAAATACAATTCACAAAATGTTTCACAAACGTATTTAATTTATTGGCTTTCATCATCATATATTTCGAATCACCATGAGAAATTAATTAACATAAGAACAAGCACGTCTAGTATTAGGTCAGTTATTCTTGAGATAAGACTTTGAAAGTTTAGAAAAGGTTTTGGCAAAATCTTTTTTATATGGCAAAACCAGGGAGGTGTAATAGGTAATATCACTCTGGTAAAACTAGCCGCATAGAAAGTGTCCCTTATGTCTGTTATTTTGTTATTCAACGAAAGCCGTTTAAAAACTATTGTAATTTTTAATTCACTATTGAGCAAATATACCTCTGACAATCTGTGTTGATTTTTACAACACTTATACCAATAAAGCCTATGGAGAGGGTGGTTCTAAAATGTTTACTCTCGTGTTTGCCAAAGATGGAGATATCGTTTATAACTGCACAAACAAATCATACTGGGTAGTTAATTTCCATTCTTTGGTAGGCTTAATGAAATAAATACAAAATTGGCGGTCGTTTTATGAGTTTTGAAGTCAATTGTTTGCGACATATGGGCGTAGCCAGGAGGCTTGTCATCCCGGGGGCACGAGAGTGGCGTGGGGTCCAGGGCCCACATTACATAAGGGCCCCGGCCCGGTAGGTCCTGGGACAAAGCCTTTAGGTGATTAGGATTGGTATTGATTCCCCACGACGAGAAACGCCATGAAATTGGAGATAAGTATATATAAAACCCTTTAACTCCCCTGAATTGTTAATTGCACCCCCCCCCCGAATGACCCTTGGTGGGTTACCTGTAGCTACGCCGCAAATGAATGCACACAACAAGATCAAATGATTGTTTCATTTCTTCCAAATTTCTTTTTAATTCACGAATTGGGCAGAGCTCCAAACTGAGTAATAGCCCAAACCCTAATTGGAGGTGATTCTTGTAAATAATTAATTTTCAGAGTGTTTATAACATTGATGTGAAAGTTTCAGATTAAAAATTCAAACCAAAAAATAAAAAAATAAAAATAAAAGTACATCGTTAGTACATTATAAGTACATCTTTAAAGGATGATATCTCAGTTTGGAGTTTTCATAAAGACTATAACTGGAAAATTATATAACTCCGCTTAAAAAAAGAGTACAGCCCAAACCCTAATTGGAGGTGATTCTTGTAAATAATTAATTTTCAGAGTGTTTATAACATTAATGTGAAAGTTTCAGATTAAAAATTCAAACCAAAAAATAAAAAAATAAAAAAATACAAATAAAAGTACATCGTTAGTACAAAGTACATCTTTAAAGGATGATATCTCAGTTTGGAGTTTTCATAAAGACTATAACTGAAAAATTATATAACTCCGCTTAAAAAAAGAGTACCATTGTTAAGCGGAAGATCTCTACTACAATAATCAAATACAAGCTCAATGTTGATATCTTGCCTAATTGTGTCTGATTTTCACATACAGTACGGACAACTACTGCAAATTTGTCTTCATATTCATTACTTGACATCATGCCCAAATTTGCCAATACGTTCACTGCCTGCTCTTGTGCCAATACTGATTACCCAATTACATGTCATTATTCTACCAAATGCTTTCCTAAAAAATATCAAAGTCTTTCATTTGTACTAGCACTTCCCCTTTAAAGGGTTTTTATTAAATTTCACTCCACACACTTCCCGCAGGTGGTAGCAGCAGTACTTCACATCCAACATGTTTTCCTGGGAATATCTCATGTTCTTCCATGAAGTGGTCTGAGTTGCCAGACAGAGTAAAGAGTTGTGAGTTGCCAGCTTTGGTTGATGCTCAAGGATTGGTGCATTACACAGGCCTGTGTACGGTAATCCGCAAAATGGTGTTGACTGCTGATGAGCAATACCCGTCCAGAGCCTTAAGTTCATTATTGGTAGGTGCACAGTAAAAGGAAATACTGATATTAAGCTAATGCATACTGATATTAAGCTAATGCAGTATGCTATGGATATCACTATAGTTTGATCAGGTCCATATTGGAGAGAATTTTTTGGTTTTTATCTCTCCGCACGCCAAAGTAATCCAATCGTACGCACGAGATTATGGCCACATGCACACAGTTTTGGCCGCACGCACGCATCACGCATATGATGCACAGTGTGTTTCATGTGCGCTCGTGTCCTTTTGTATTCATTCGCTGCTGTAAGGAGGCTTCGTCAATTTGGAACTGATCAAACTCTGTCCAGATCCAGAGTTACAACAAATGTCTACAAGAATCTTGATAATGCATTTTATTTTAGGTTCTTGGCACTATAAAATTACAAGAATCTAAATGAATTTGTGTACTTTTCTTTCATTTAAAAAGTTGTTCAAACTAAAAAAATATTTTGTAATAATACAGATTAATACATATTTGCACAAATAAATTTGCCAAGAATCAGATATTGTGTACTTTAGACCCTACCAATAAGAAAAATAACAGGATTTTGACCAGAAAAGTAGCTCCCGCTTCACGGGGATTTGGTGTGAACCGGGAGCTATTTTCATTGACCGGGAGTTAGTTTTATAAAATCAAATATTGTGAAATGTGCATAACTCTTTTGGGTTGGAGAAAGGAAATAAATATTTTGCATTTAAGATTATACGCCATATTCAGTCAATCGCAGCTTGAGCTAAGCACACACCCTTATTCAATTTTTGCAATACAATATAGTAAGGAATTTGCATGTTTCATATGCTCAATGATGTAATCATGTGTTTGTGTGATTGTTGCGAAATGAAGCATAGACAGTCCACATCACCAGTTTACTGTAGTGGGAATAGAGTAAGGGTAGCTCGAAATTTCAAGCCAGCATTTATTGGAAATAGGAACAGGTTGAAATATTTAACCAATGTGTACATTACTACGTACAGGCTGTATCAAAAAGATTTGTACCGTGGTCTGATCAGTTTTTCAGAATTTTTTTTGATATGTTACGAACCATTTAGACCATTTTGCTTCTATATGCAAGATCATTGAAGTTTCATCTTTTCTAAGAATTTTGATTTACGACAATCGAACATTTTTTTCAGAATTTACAAGCTTTTAAAGGAATATTGGTGTTTTTATCATTTTCATCGAAACGTTAGATCTGAAGCGCACAATTCAAAGTTCCTCCTGACTGCACTCATATATTCACTACTTATAAAGAGTTTGTGCAGTGAACCTATTAAATTTGCGTTGCTGCGAGTAAAACCATGATTACGTCGATCTTCATTTGAATGACAATAGCGGTCAGAAACAACAGCCAATTATCTTCAGATTATCAGATCAATAAGTTGACATAATTCCCTATTTATTAAAATCAAAAATATTGTATTTATCAGAGATTTTATATTTTTAATGCTTTTTTGAAAATGGAACATATCAGAGTACAAATCATTTTGATACAGCCTGATACATGTATTACTTGAATATCAAACATGATATCTGAAGCAAAAGTTTTAATAATTTTATTCAGAAAAGTTGAAAAATATTGATCACAATATTCGATATTTGACCATCCGGGATGTCAACTCATATGCTTTCGTTCCATAGCTCTCCCATAGAGAGCTAGGATTCAGAGCTAATTAATAATAAATAAACACGAGACTTGAAGTTAAACTTTTTGCATTTTATTTTTACAAACTTGTTTCGTGAAGGCCTTGTTAGGCTCTCACTCTTCAGAAAACAAAATGCAGAATGGCTATTGATTCTGCAAAACAGAGAATAGAGAATACTGTGAACGCGGAAGCGTACACGCTACAAAGCGCGCCACGAAGCGCGAACATATAAACGCGAATATATATGCGCATTATGTCCATGCAACGACGCTCTAAAAAAACGCGCGGAAACACCACGTTTTTGTACATGGTTGATACATGGTTGACATGGTTATGGATGCATACAAACAGTAATTTTATTTATAGTTACATAGAAGGTATTTCTTTCTATGTCTACACGCACTGGTGAGTTCATTTCTTTTGTTAAGTGAAGATAACTTTGGTCTGTGGATGATGAAGAATTTCTCCTCTAGGCAAAGGTTACATGTTTTACTTGATGTAGAGTAGGCTTTAGCTCTGCTAATAATTTTCCATTTAATTGAATAATGGACATGACTGTCTTTTAGTTTCCAAACATATTCACTGAGTGTTGTAGCGTTACGTTTGTCTTCATTATTGAAGCTAGAGCTATGACCGTTGAAGCGGGTTTTGAATGTGTTCTCAGTAAGCCCTATATACGTCTCATCTCTGAGGTTGTCCTTGCGTGTAACGGTAGCTTGATATATGACGCTACTGATGAGGCAGTTACCTTCAAGTGACAGTCATGTCCATTATTCAATTAAATGGAAAATTATTAGCAGAGCCAAAGCCTACTCTACATCAAGTAAAACATGTAACCTTTGCCTAGAGGAGAAATTCTTCATCATCCACAGACCAAAGTTATCTTCACTTAACAAAAGAAATGAACTCACCAGTGCGTGTAGACATAGAAAGAAATACCTTCTATGTAACTATAAATAAAATTACTGTTTGTATGCATCCATAACCATGTCAACCATGTATCAACCATGTACAAAAACGTGGTGTTTCCGCGCGTTTTTTTAGAGCGTCGTTGCATGGACATAATGCGCATATATATTCGCGTTTATATGTTCGCGCTTCGTGGCGCGCTTTGTAGCGTGTACGCTTCCGCGTTCACAGTATTCTTTATTCTCTGTTTTGCAGAATCAATAGCCATTCTGCATTTTGTTTTCTGAAGAGTGAGAGCCTAACAAGGCCTTCACGAAACAAGTTTGTAAAAATAAAATGCAAAAAGTTTAACTTCAAGTCTCGTGTTTATTTATTTTGGCTCCCTTCTGGTTGAGCACTGTACCATTTGGATGGTTTTAATAACTCGACTCGGATTTATGCTAATTAATAATATATATTTCTGATTCAGAAATGAATTATTTTCAGATTTAGACGACATATTGACGGTAAAGTTAGCCAAAAAGTGACTTAAAATGCGTATGTTTTCCAATCAAACACAAACAAAACTGTGTCTATGGCAAATTAAGAAAATAGGAAGTTAGGGGGTCTTGTATCAAAACCTCATCATAAACAGTCTCTGTATCGATGTTTTCAATCAAAACCAGGTACTTTATCATGTAGAAACGACCGAGATAGGGTATGTAAAAGAGATAAGAAAATCAAAATAGGCCACCTAGAATTGTCATACAGTCTGTATCAATTTTGTTAAAAACTTCTGGTCGGCCGACCGGGGCTAGGGGGTCGAATCTGTGGTATAAGGTTGTCTGCTGCAGCTAATCCAATATTTGTTGGTTTTTTGATAATGTTGAAAACAGATTATCTTGCTGTACTGTTTTCCGTTCAGTGAGATCTTGAGAAATTTCAAGGGAACACCAAATATGATGCTAAAATGATGACTTTGGAATTTCATTTTTTCTAGCCTTGTTATGTCAGTGAAGGGTAGTGAAACAGTACAAACTATAAAAATCAATGTATCATTACACTGTTCAAATGCAACAAAACAAAAACAAATGTAATTGACTTAATTCAAAATGCCCAACTCAAAAAACACTCATGTGTAAACTGTAATACTTGTGGTGTATGTTTCATACATTATATAATGGTGTCAAATATTGCTCCCCATCTATAAGCATTTTATAACCATAAAGGAAATTCTTTTATTATCTATTATGTTACAGGGTTTTAGGCAGACCAGTCTAAAGGCCTGTTCAGAAGTCAGTCATTGGACAAAACTATGTGAAATTCAGGCTCCCAAAGATATTGCCAAATTCTTAAAGGAACACACCACATCTAAACAACTAGGCATACCCCCACCAACATGTGCACCAAAAGCTGTACAGATATTTGAGGAGAATCTCTCTAGACCTGTGAAAGCGTTTAATTCAGTGTATAGACAGCAGAAAAAGAAGAAAGAAACCAACAGTAAAGGTGATCAACAAGCGAGGACTCAATATAGCACCGGTAGTGAGTCCTATAAGACCACCACCAACATAAATGACAAGAGAAAATACAAACAGTCTCATTACAATGCGGAGATAGTGACACCTGTTCGTGATGTTTTTGCTGCAAGCGAAGAGGAAAAGTGCCAAAGTGTAGAGGTGACTTTGCCAATGTCAAAGATTTCATTAGATGAAGATATTGGTTTGAAGGTAGAACATTTATCACAGGAGCCAGCAATCAAGCAAGATGGTAGTCTGATAACTGGAGACCAATCAGTCCTACAGAATGGAGACGTAGCTGAGGCAATATCTGAGATGTCATCAAGTACGGACGATACAGATGCAGACTTGGAGCCCGAAGAGGGCGCATCAAATGGGGCAAAAGCTGGAAAAGAAATTTCAGAAGGTTTGTCACAAAATTCAACTAATCTCAGGGAAAACAGTGTAACATTGGACTCATCATCAACACAAAAAGATGAACATTTGAAACAGTTACCCAGTGATAGTAGTATCAAATTGAATAAAAACAAACCACCAACAAAAAGCAATAGTGCACAGTCACTTCCCCAGCTTGAACATACATTTACAGAGGGGCCTGATCTTACGCTTCCAGATTTGATACTCTTCCCCGCCATTCACATCTTCTTAACCTCTCTGAACAGTATTGACTACAGCAGTGAACTATTTCAGACTATTCCATTTGTTCTACGGTGGTATAAGACAATGATTGATGTGCCAAAGGTGCTGCACACTGCAGTGCTATGTGGGTTACCAGTAGTTGAATTACCCCGTCTAATTGCAGTAGGTCCCTCAGTTGATAGGACCAGTCAGAAGCCAGAGGATCAGAAGTCTGAGCCTGGGAAAGGTACAGGGAGGTAAGTATAGTAGATATTTCAAATATGTTTTCATGATCAAACTCCAACAGGCCTCAAATTTGATCCAACAGAGTGTTTGTGTGCTCCTGATTCAAAGGTGCCTATTGTTGTGGGAAGGAAACTCCTTCTCCTTCTTTCATACCAGCCCCAAATTCTTATTTTGTAATGAAATTATATATTTTATGTCATCTTAAGTTGGAAGGTGATGTAATGCGCAACACATGGTCAATGAAACACTCATGATTTTCGTGTAAAGGGTTGGGACTCTGCTTTGTTTATGCAGGTCCAACACCCATTGCATTGAGTTTAATAACCCATGTGATAATATGCCACTCAACCAGCTTTGGAAGTACAAAAGTGACATCAAGGAGTATTCCAGTAAAATAATAGCATTTATGTGCCAAATGCTGGGATTGTCCTTGATAACACTTTGACATACAACACATTCATCTAAATTAGCACTTTTGTTGGAATTGAATATGGTTTGGATTGACATTGATCAGACCACACATATTTTGTATACAATTGATGTTGTTGTAATTCTATTTGACAGGAAAGCAATCAAGGCTGCCGTCAAGCGTCATTTGCCATCTGTCATGGGTAAATTACAGGACCATAACATCAAGATAGACTTTGATAACATCTTACGCAATACGGGGCTAGATTGGAAGAGTTTCCATGGTGATGTTAATCCTTGTGAAGGTAAGGCACTAAAGAGAAATTGATTTGTCTGAAAAAAATAATATATATACAAATGTGGCATATCAGGTGCACCAAGGTATGTGAACAATACCGTGCTGTGATTAAAATGTACTTTTAGTTTCAGATTCTGGACTGTTCTAGTATCGTTTGATACTGGAACACCCAGTATCGTTCGATACTGGAACAAAGTCAGTGTTCCAATATCGAACAATACTTCATGTTGCACACATCAAATGTACCAGTATCGTTCAATACTAGGACAAATCACTACTGGTAGCATGTGTACCACTATCGCCTGATACTATTCTGGAACATGAAAACTTTCCAGTATCGCTCGATAATGGAACACAATTTGGTGTTCCAGTATTGGATGATACCGGAACAATTTTCGATACTGGTAAATTTATTTTATGTGCGTTTACCAGTGTTTTGGGAGCTAGAGTATACTTTTTTCGAATCTTTCTCAATATTTCCTTGAGTCAAGTCAAATAAAATCATGGCAACAAAATGTAAAGGCACTGGTGGTCCAAATCAAATCACTGGTTGGCTCAAGTCAAATCACTGATTTAATGCATGTTTTGATATTTTGGATAAATATTCTTTAACCCGAACCTTCCCAGGCATTATGATTCACTACGGCCAAAAACAATTGATTCGATGACGTCATCATTCGAGCTGATATGTGGGTACAAAATCGCTGCCCTGGGCAGCGTTGGCTGCTGAGCTCAGGGGATAGGGACGCGGCAGTTGTGTGGGGTGGGTGCGTGGGTGCGTGGGTCGAATCCTGGGGGTTTCGCGACGATTTGTTGGGTTAAAAATTCATACTTTGTCCACCTCCCCTGTTTCCACACTAAAACATAGCCTGACTGGTTTGGGTTAAAACACCCACTTTTCCATACTTGTTAACCCTATAACCTTCCCAGACACGACGATTCACTACGGCATAAAACAATCTCCTCGCGTATGCTACAGCATTGATTCGATGACGTCATCGTCCGAGCTGATATGTGGGTATGAAATCGCTGCCCCAGCGTTGGCAGCTTAGCTTAGTGGTTAGGGTTGCGGCGGTGTGCAGAGGGTTCAAGGATCGAATCCCTCTGGTTTCGTGGTGATTTTTTGGGTAAAAAATTAATACTTTGTCCCCCTCCCCCGGTTTCCACACAAAAACAGTAGTGTCAATTATGTTGCGCTTCAACAGAGAAAAATGCTTTAAAGTGTTAAAACCTCCAAATCTGTTATTCCTGTAATTGACCTCTTATGGGTTAATTGATTGACTTTTTTTGTTTTTATTCAGATGTGGATGAAACTAGAGCCCATAATAAACGTAATCAGGTGGAGAGTCTAGTGGCTGCTGTACAAATGATTGCCAAGGATAGAGTGTGCAATATTGTAGACTTCTGTAGTGGAGGGGTAAGTTAGCATACCGTACCATCACAACATATTCTTTCTGAAGTTCTACAGTCTATTTTCTTCTTCAAGAGTGCTAACATTGTTTGAATGGAGTAAAGGGTCTCAAAAAGTAGAACAGCACAACCTTACCCCTACCAATCATGTAATCATATTGGCCTGATGTAATCATGAATGCTAGGCAACAGGCATATTGTCTAGCACGCCAAATATGGACAGAGTTACACTTCTAGACTGGATACTGTAATAATGACCAGGGCATTGCATTTTAGAAAAGGAGGCGGCATTTATTTGAAGGTAATTTTTTTTAAATGAATTCAGTTATTATCAATAAACCTCGCTGAGTCGGGCGACATGTCAATAATATACTACCCAATATGAATGCCAGCTATTGATATCACCATACCTACATGTATGCATATATGTAAGAGTATTGTACATAACTTATCATTCTGTCCTACCTTTGAGCAAAAAAAATAGGTAATATTTGTGGCTATCCAATCTCATATCATCATAAAAAAATCAAGGGAGCCGTTTTATATTTTCCACATTTTTGATATATCAGTATTTTGCATAAACATGCATATTTAAGAAGCTTCATAAAGCTCAACATGTGCTTTCATACTTGTAATCAGGAAATAGTGGCATTTGATTGGGTCAAGTCTCACACGCATTGCATATTCATGAGGTTATGAATAAATATTGTTTCTATTCATGCAGGGTCATGTTGGCATAGTATTGGCCTATGTACTACCTCAGTATCAGTCACGTCTCACGTGCATATTCATGAGGTGATGAATAAATATTGTTTCTATTCATGCAGGGTCATGTTGGCATAGTATTGGTCTATGTACTACCTCAGTATCAGTCACGTCTCACGTGCATATATATTCATGAGGTGATGAATAAAATATTGTTTCTATTCATGCAGGGTCATGTTGGCATAGTATTGGTCTATGTACTACCTCAGTATCAGTCACGTCTCACGTGCATATATATTCATGAGGTAATGAATAAATATTGTTTCTATTCATGCAGGGTCATGTTGGCATAGTATTGGTCTATGTACTACCTCAGTATCAGTCACGTCTCACGTGCATGTATATTCATGAGGTTATGAATAAATATTGTTTCTATTCATGCAGGGTCATGTTGGCATAGTATTGGCCTATGTACTACCTCAGTATCAGTCACGTCTCATGTGCATATTCATGAGGTGATGAATAAATATTGTTTCTATTCATGCAGGGTCATGTTGGGCTGTTGGCATAGTATTGGCCTATGTACTACCTCAGTATCAGTCACGTCTCACGTGCATATATATTCATGAGGTGATGAATAAATATTGTTTCTATTCATACAGGGTCATGTTGGCATAGTATTGGCCTATGTACTACCTCAGTATCAGTCACGTCTCACGTGCATATTCATGAGGTGATGAATAAATATTGTTTCTATTCATGCAGGGTCATGTTGGCATAGTATTGGCCTATGTACTACCTCAGTATCAGTCACGTCTCACGTGCATATTCATGAGGTGATGAATAAATATTGTTTCTATTCATACAGGGTCATGTTGGCATAGTATTGGCCTATGTATTACCTCAGTGTCACATCACCATGATAGAGAACAAAGAAGAATCTTTGAGACGAGCAGCAGGTCGAGTGCAAAGGATAGGACTGAAAAATGTGACTCTCTTTCAGAGTAACATTGACTATTTCTGTGGGGACTTTGATATTGGGGTAAGTGTAATGCAATGTTTGAACCAAAACAAAATTATCAGATTTGAATACTTTATTTGAAATAACCAGGGATAGAATCATGCTATGTAATATTGTTATATTAGGCCCAATTTTATTTTTCGTGTTGCCATCAAGTGCCAAAAATCTTAAAGTCTGGTTGGTCGGTCGGTTGGTTTTACCTTTTTTTTTTTGCTGACAAATATTACTGACAGACCATGTTCCATGACAAGACAGAATTGGTAAATGTCAATTTGACTCTTTTAGACTCTTGCACCTTTGTGAAGGAGAATCTTCATAAAAATGTTTTCTTGGATTCTTGTGAAAGTTCTAACCCCTTTGTTTATCAAACTTGCAGACTTTTGGCATTGTTTCACCCTATAATATCTTTTGGATGTTTCTCTGTCTCTGAATGCGTCAGGTGTTGGAAGTGCCAGCTTACCTTTAGATCTCAGTTCTATTGATAGAAGACAGGAAGTAACAGTAACAGATGCATAGTTGCTATGGATATCGCTGTAATCTGCTGTGCATAAAATGTTCTTATGTTCTTTGGCCACTGCATCATGTAATGTGCGTTTTGTCTGCTTAAGTTCTATTTTGAGGGTTTTGAGCCACAAGGACATATCTACAGTGGTTGCCATGTGTAAGAGTGCATCTTACAGCACCATAGGTGTATAACATATGGCAGCTATTACAGATAGTGACATTTCACATTACTAGAAAATGGGTATAGGTATGTGCTGCCCTGAAGACCACCCTTTTCACCCCCTTCTGCTTGCTCTTAAAACCCCCATTTTATTGACAATTCAAAAATTGTGCAAATTTGATTTCCAAAGCCCCAATTTTACAAAAGGTTGGCATTTTTACTTAACTAATTTGGGAGGAAATTGGTTCTTAAGCCCCTACTTTTTGGAGAACAACAGTTCTTAAGACCCCATTTTTCATCAAACATCCGCTCCGTCCACATTTTTGAGACCCTGGATGGCACACCCCTACCCAAAATAAGTTGTGTCTCTCCCACCCCAGGGTAGCTCAACAAAAAGACCATATCTGCAATAGCTGCTCTGAGTTACATTTAAGTTGCTACCAATTGCTCAGCATATAACTAACCCCATATATAACAACTGGCAGCTATTACAGATAGGGCTTTGTTGCACTAAGCCCTCGATTTGTTTAACTATTTCTACTTCCTGTTGTAATGCATCTCATTTTCCATTCAAATTTTGGAAATGGTGTAACAGCCATACATCAAGTCTTTGACAGAATAACTTGCATCATCTAGTTATGAGGCAAGTTATTCAACCGTTTAATTGATGCATGGCTGTGACCTAAAATACAAGTTTATCCCAAATTTCGTTTTAGGTATCTCTGCATGCATGTGGGGTTGCAACTGACTTGGTGTTGAATAAATGCCAACTGAAAAAAGCAGCCTTTGTTTCCAGCCCTTGTTGCTATGGAGGCCTGCAAGATACACATCTCATTACGTATCCCAGAAGCCAACAGTTCAGGGATACGGACATCACATGTGAGGTAGGCAATGGTGGAAGAATTCCAGGGGTAGGGTCTTTTGGTGATGAAAAAATGTAGTATTTCACAGAACTCTAACAGTTTGAAAAGCCTCATCATCAGTTTACATGTATACAGGGTTGTCTCCAGGACAATTTGAGTGCCGGCTAATTTTACTGATGGCGAGCGGAGTGAGTGTCTCACGGCGCGGGGTCCAGGGGCCTGCTTTTTGCGCTTTGTTTTTTTTAGGTTTTTTGTAATACAATTTGGCCTATTTGGGGGTTCCTGCCACATAATTTCTTATTTTATTAGGCAGTTTAATGATTTTATCCATGTAGAATAGATTTTTTTAAAAATAATTTTAGTGCCGTTTTTTTTTAGTGCCGGTTGGCCAGCGTGAGTGCCGGCTACACCCGACCGGCGCGACCGGCGTGGAGACAACCCTGCATGTATATTTATAGGAATTCAGGATCATTGTTTGGAGTGGCTGGATTTGGTAATGGAAATTCAACAATTTACCTGTCGGTGCATACATTTGTAGACATTTTTATGACCCAAATTGAGATTTTGATCAAGTGAAAAAAGGATTATAAACAACAACTGGGGCACCACTTTGTTTATAGTCAATACATGGCAATTTTATTCTGGAGTTAGTAGTAAAACATTCAAAAACGTTAGAAATTTCTTGTAGGAATATCTGTTAAAGAAATCGGAGAATGCACTTCTATTATCATAAGTATAGTGGTTCATTCAAGATTAATTTTTTGTGTGTAAACAGATCTGTTTGAGTCTGTATGGGTTTTATTTCCCCCTTCATACAGGAGTATTTTAAAGTTTAAATAGACCAGCTTGAGTTTCTATTTATTTTCGTCTTTCCCCTCTACAGGAGTATGTGATCATCGGACATGCAGCTGAACAGACATGCTGGGATTTTGATTCAGAACATTCCAAAAGAGGTAGGCCTACTTTAAATGTTGTAGTTATATTATTCATAGTACGATTCAGACCCATTTTATTGAGCTTCATTTGTTTTGGATGTTTCACATTAGTTTGTGCTAAAAATGTGCTGAGAATTCAATCTTTGTTAAACTTGGGGATGTTCATCATGATGTATGAAAAGTTTGTGTTAATTAAATGCAGGAATTAGATGGATAATTGTTCAAATGCAACCTTGTTGACCAAGCAATAATTTCCCCCCCAAAAAACCTACCAGTCATGTCATGTGTTGTTGGTATAGTAAAGTTTAACGCTGCGCATGCGAGGTAAACAAAGTTGTTGACAGAAATTTGAAACGTGCCTGTTGCCCCCTGGCTGTATCTCCCGCGCAAATCATATCGTGACTCGGTTTTCCCGCGATTGTTTTGTCTAGTGTGATTTGCTGCCCGTTGTTTCATTCTGTCATTTGACTGCATCCGTATCGGATCGTGCTCGGAAGTTAAATAAAACCCACCCACCACTCCCAGTTATTTAAGTTGGTGTAAGTCTGGGGGTAGGCCAAACTATTTGGGTAAGCTTCAGTTGATTTGTGCTCACATGGTCATGTTAATTGCTTTGGCCATAATAATAATAAGAAGAAGAAGAATAATAATAATAGGAATAAGAATAAAAACAGTGTTTACATAGAGCACTGTGGATCACAATTCTTCAGAGCACTTTACGAGATGATACATCATAAAATAATAAAATACAAGCAAATCAAGGAAAAGGGGACAATTTATATGGCTTGCTGTCCGTGCTCAACATGGTCCTGGTTATTGCTTTTGCCCCGAGGTGACCACATTGCTAAAGGGGACGGTTTCCGCAGTCCCAATAATCCGAAGTAAAACCGGCGATACTGCATTGAGCTGTTGTGCATAGGTGGTGGCGTCACTACCTATTTGGCAATACAGTTACGCCATGGGGGGTCTGCGGTTGTAATTCCTTCCTGGCACCTTTGGTGGCGGCCCTTGGGTCACGTGCATGGAGCCTTTCGGTCCGCAGGCAAGCTTTTATTAAGGGAATGTATTCGGCGGTCTTGGAATCATCACCCTTCAAGATTTATGGCTAGCAGTTATAAATCATTCCTGGCTTGGTATTTTTGCGGTAGGGCTACCTTTGGAGTGCTCCGGACAAGCCGCATTTAGGGCGAGTACACATACATGTGTTTTCATTGACAGCCCTGGCTATCCGCGGACTAGGGCTAAGTGGAAGCATTGTCTCAGAAGTTTATGGGGTGTTTTGCTTATGGGGGTCGTTTTAAGCCTCAAATTGTTGTATTTTCGTCATAAAATTGGAAAAATGAATGAGGTTAGCTCATTGGTGTTTACAAAATGTAATAAACTATTACATGTAAATTAAAATTACAATGATATATTTGATAAATGGAATGAACGTAGATATTAATCTCTTTGGCAGGAGATCATTTACTGGTATAATATCTGTATTCAAATTGCACCGACCTGCTTTGGTGTAGGCATATATTTGTGACTTGCACTATTTACAAATTAAGATTACAATGACAGGCTTCTGAATTGCAGGTTAGAAAATCATTTCCTTACAGAGTCTAGTTTGAAGTTTGAACACTCGATATTCAAATATCGCAGTTAAAGTTTAAGTCCGGAGTCATTCAAATGGCTCGGTACATTTTAAGGAGCTAAAATATCACCTGTCATATTGGTAATTGCTGAAAATTTTGGAAGATTGATTGTGTGTGCGATCATGGTCAAGACTATGGCCATGACGAATAAATTGCTTGAGCGGTTGCAGTCAAATGCTACCAATACCAACCTGTCGTTTCGTGTCAAATTTTCTGTTGACAACTAAAAAATAAAAAAGAGCTCTCAAGTCTTATCGCCGCTATTCTTTCAAAACCTTGTATCTCAACAAAAAAAATGTTTACAGGAGGATGAAAAAAAGAAAGTTGGAGATACGAGGTTTTGAAAGAATAGAAACAAAATCTCTGTCATAAACCAGTCCGTATATCAATTCAAGCCATTTGCAATATAATCTCACCCGTAGTCCACAAATTTGCTGCAAAATATCAAGAATGTTGGAAGTTTCCCCTCAGCACATGGTCAGCGCTTGTGTTTAAAAACCTCGTATACATACGAGGTTTTGAAAGACAGGTGCTGAAAAAGCCAAATTTGTCTGCATAATGTCTCTGACATCATGATAAACACAAAAAATCAATTTTGAGGCAAGTTGGAGATAAGAGGTTTTGAAAGCATAGCGATGTTATGTTGCTGTTCTGTCAAAACCTAGTATGGTTTTCCAGCCCTTCAGCATGTACAGGGTGCCTCAAAAATAGTGCCCCATGTGAAACATGGTTTTTTTGGCCATGAAAAATATAAACATTTTTTGCAAAAATACAAGTAATCATGTTCAGCAATCTTAAATGTGCCATAAGATTTTTGTAAAATCCAATTTGGAGCTTCCGTTATCAAATTATGGCCAATCTACTCAGTCATGTTCAAATTCACATTTGGTCACTTTTTGTGTGAAGAGAGCTCTTTTATTAGAATCGTCATTCAATGTGTAATTGAACATAATCAAAAAAATCAATGATAATCTACTACTAAATGTTGATAGTTAGTTGAATTTGAACAAAAAACATTTTCATCCATATTATACCATAAAATATTATAATTTAAACGGTATTCTACACAATACATTGACATATCCTAAAATCATCATCGGAATCATAAAGGCATTTTTTTCAGTTGAAAGCCATTTTCTTGTTCAAAAGTGGCCAAAGTGGGATTCGCACTCTTGTTCCTGAATCGATCATGTCTCGGTGGTGAAATTCAATGGGATAAAGTCTATTTGATAGAGGACTAATAGGGCTCACCAACAGTTTTTTTAAAAACAAAAAGACATGGGATGTATTTGTAATTAATTTTCTAAGTCATGGGCCACTTTTTTTGAGACACCCTGTGAAATTCAATGGGATAAAGTCTATTTGATAGAGGACTAATAGGGCTCACCAACAGTTTTTTTAAAAACAAAAAGACATGGGATGTATTTGTAATTAATTTTCTAAGTCATGGGCCACTTTTTTTGAGACACCCTGTGAAATTCAATGGGATAAAGTATATTTGATAGAGGACTAATAGGGCTCACCAACAGTTTTTTTTAAAAACAAAAAGACATGGGATGTATTTGTAATTAATTTTCTAAGTGATGGGCCTCTTTTTTTGAGACACCCTGTGAAATTCAATGGGATAAAGTATATTTGATAGAGGACTAATAGGGCTCACCAACAGTTTTTTTAAAAACAAAAAGACATGGGATGTATTTGTAATTAATTTTCTAACTCATGGGCCACTTTTTTTGAGACACCCTGTATAAAGTAAAACTGCCCAACGGTTATGCATAAGGAAGTGTTGCTTTATATGTGTTCAGAGGCAAGAGCACTGTTGATAGATGTGTTTTGGCCCTTGAAAATGTTTAGAGCAGACTGCCGAAAGGTTATATACATAGGAAGTCTTACATTATACATGCTGAAGGGCCGGATGGAGATACGAGGTTTTGACAGAACAGCGATGTTATGTATTTTGATGTGTTCTTCGATGGGGTCCTATCAATACATTCTGACAAAGGGTGGTAATTTCATATAGGGCCTTTGCTAACCCCTCACCTTTCTTGCTTCTACAGGTAAAATGTGTATGGGTATCATAGATACTGACAGGGCATTTGCTGCCATAGAACAAGGCTACTATGTGCATCTATGTTCACTACAACCACCAAGCTGTTCACCGAAGAATAATTTATTAATAGGATGGCCTAGAGATAGTAGGAATATGACCGGTTGAGAAAGTGTAGAGAGATGACATAGATGCTGAAAGAACTTGG
Organism: Ophiura sarsii; assembly: GCA_035610835.1. Lineage (NCBI taxonomy): Eukaryota > Metazoa > Echinodermata > Ophiuroidea > Amphilepidida > Ophiuridae > Ophiura > Ophiura sarsii. The sequence goes on along the minus strand of CM069450.1, from coordinate 40,878,081 downwards.
TCATAGTCTAGCAAGCTGCTTACCAGAGACTAATCTATAGATGGGGTGACAGCAATGTTTATCAACAAACGCAACGGTTGAAGGAACTGGACTGTCGATACATGCTTGAGGGAACAGCATATGACCACAACACTGTCCACTATGCCTTATTGCCCTTTATAATGCTTTGGCGCGAGTTTTAAAAGCACAGGTCCTAAACAAAACAGGATGCGTGAGCAAACCGCCTGGCAAAGAAGAATGGCTACTGCCAACCAAATGCCTGATGTGACGTAACCTGTCACCCCATCTATAGGATGGCCTAGAGGTAGTAGAAAATATGACCGGTTGGGAAAGCGTAGAAAGATGACATTGAAGCTGAAAGAACTTGGTCATAGTCTTGCAAGCTGTTTACCAGAGACCAATCTATTAAGGTCGCTTGCCCAAACACAAGTAGAAGAAAGCTTGAGAAAAGAGCGGGGAAAGCGCGATCCTTTTTTCTATATTGTTAAAAGGAGTGACAAAGGATCGGTGATTAACACCTCCCTGAATGGGTACTTAAACTTTAATGGTTTACCCATTCAGTAAGGTGTTTATCACTGATCCTTTGTTACTCCTTTTAACAATATAGCAAAAAGGATCACGCTTTCCCTGCTCTTTCCTCAAGCTTTCCTCTACTTGTGTTTGGGCAAGAGCCCTAATACGATGGCCTAGAGGTAGTAGAAATATAACTGGTTGAGAAAGTTTAGTAAATGACCTTGAAACTCGAAGATCTTGGTCACAGTCTAGATATAGTTTGTTGATCCCCTAAGGTTTAGGATGTATAGACATAATGACACGGGCATTGGACGTACCCTTTCACATCTAGCTATAGTTTTTCTACAAAGGGAAAAATATTGCATAATATTGTTATATAGAGTACATTATATACTGCATACATAGATTACTGTCATTTGATTGGTTAAAAGTGAGAGGATAATCGAGCTATGCCTTCAATTTCAATATGACGTCATGAATAACTACTATGCCCAGCGACTATGCCCGGAGCCTAGTATTTTTTGATGACGTCACACTCCATGGTTCACGAGTCAAACGATTCGCTTTTCGGGACTGGGTCCGCAACCCGTTTGAAACATCTGAATAGCCCCGATTGACGAAACATAATAATATTAATACGGCGAACAATTTCGTTTTGAGAATATGTTGATAGAAAATGTTCTTTTAACCAATCAAATGACAACAATCTATATATTTGGTATATAAATCAAATATTGACTGCTTTCATTCGGGTCACGGTTCAAATGATAGGCCCTCGGTGATCTCGAAACCAGACTATGCCCAATGGCTAACGCCTCGGGACATAGTCTGATTTCGAGATCACCTTGGGCCTATAATTTGAACCATGCCCCTCATTGCAGTCAATATTTGTATAATACACTCGGCAAAAGAAGTTCTTGGACACTTAAATTAAATTAATATTTAATAGAATATATATAATTATATATATGATTATATATATATAATTGTATATCAAAATAAGCAGAAAGTAATCCTCTAACAGCTTAACATGGAATTTAGACATGATCACTCATACATGGCAGATCCCATTCACTTGACAATGGCAAGAAGATTGCAAACAATTGGATAATCCCGCCATTCAAATTACTGTAAATGCTCATTTCTTGCAATTTCCTTTTACGCACCTTATCATTGCTTAATGAATGTGCTCAGCCATGCATGAATGCGTACATCTTAATTTCATACAGACATGATAGAGAATTATTGTCTGCTTATTTTGACATGCAATTGTTTAATTTATATTAAATATTTATGTGAAATATTTGAACTTCAATGAGTGTCCAGGAACTTCTTTTGACGAGTGTATAATATATTCTTGTATCACACGAAAATCAGCAAATCAACATTATTATTATATATAACAGACTTATGAAATAAAAATGAATCAATTATCCCAAAATCTCAGCAATATTGAAATGCCGATCTCAAAAAAATTACTTGTGCGCATCATCTGTGCATACATACTCAGGCACATCTTCTGCGAGTGATGATGTTTTTTGAATATCGTTCGCATCCGCGAACTTTTGGTGCCTAATATTCAGTACACAGATTTATTATTTCCGTTTGGGTGGCCCATATAAATAATAATAAATAATAATGACATTTATTGAATGATATGGGCACTGGAAGAACTTGTTCACAGGTAACCTATGAAGATGAATGTTCTGTAAGTTATTTGTTGATGATGAAATGAGAACTGAAAACAACATCTTATACTTATGTGAAACTATCACACTACATCATGCAAACAACCTGCTTATGATGTTGTATCATGTGATAGATGAAGATGGCTTGCAGTGAAAGAAGTAATCTGGGAGGGTTGAATGCCATTTAAACAAAACAGGACTACACAATTTCAATTGTCACACACCGGGGCACATACCTTTTGGGGCGTTAACCCCTTGGGCACTACCTCCCTATATATCGGCATCTAAGTACAATTTTCATTGGTTACAAATAGTAATATACCATACATTTAGCCAATCAGAGATACAGTAAGAATGGTGGTATGGTTGATTAAGAGTTATAAAAGCACTCTTTTGATTTGTTACTTACAAGGGTATATCACATTATATTCTGTAAGGAGCCAATCAGAGACACTGTAAGAAAGCCAGGAATGTGCTCAGGGGGTTAAAAGCCATCTTCATCAATCACATGGCATAATATTATCAGATGCCTTTATGAATATTGATACTTTCACAAGTAACAGAGCAATTGCATAATTGAAGTTCAAGATTTATTTTTTATTTCTCATTTTAGTCTTACCTTTAGCTTATTGACATGTTGAGAAAGTATAGATATAATGACATAGGGCACTGAAAGGACTTGGTCACAATTCTTCTGTGTAGTTTGTGAAAGGTTGAGACAGTATATATTGTGGACGATATCAGTCTAATATTCATTTGTGGTTTTTAAAATTGATTTGATGTACCATGTCATGTGACAGCACTTGAGGAAATACATCCTTCATTTGAGCAGTATACACTTGTATTATTTTAATCATGTTCAAAGGATTGTGATGGCGACTCGATTGGTGTAGTGAATGCAAAGGGCTCCATTACAGCCATATACTTATGTTAAGCCCACATGTCCAGGCTACTACCTTTGAAATACCATACGGTACTCTGTATAATTTTTCCCCGAGGAAGGGGGGGGGGGGGGGGGGGGGGTCAACCATCCAACTGTAAGCATGCATGACCACAAAAACAGGTGGTTTTTTAGATGGGGTGTGTTATGTGCTTTAACCCTAACACTCTTGAGTACTACGAAATACTATGATGCGGTCTGCTTGTGTCACCCGGCTCAGCAGTTTTTCGATGAAATAATGGCCCCAGGGTATATACAGGGCGGAATATACTCCGCCATGTATGGCTTACCCTCCGTGGCCTAGCGGTAGATCGTGTCTGCCTCTGAACCCAGAGGTCCGCCTCTGAACCCAGAGGTAACCCAGAGGTCCGCCTCTGAACCCAGAGGTCCGCCTCTGAACCCAGAGGTCCGCCTCTGAATCCAGAGGTCCCAGAGGTCCGTCTCTGAACCCAGAGGTCCGCCTCTGAACCCAGAGGTCCGGGGTTCGAGCCCCGGGGGAGAGGGGGCACTTTTTCCTCTCGCTATTTGGCCGAGAAAAAAAATCTTTTGAAAAGGTGCCTCGGGGTTAGGGTTATGGAGCGATTATTTTTCTTTTTTCATTTTTTTGGCTCTAATTTTGGTCTCATTAAGGGGTCTAAAATCCACCATTTAAAACAGGTACTTTTTTCAAAATCCTGTCAATATTGTACTCGTTTAGGGGGTCAAATGTATTTAACATGCCAAAACCTCATTATATGGTGATTTTTTTACTTCAGAGGAAATATGAATATTACCCATTTTTGTTGTCACAAGAAGACGATCCAATAAGAATATTACCCGTTTTTGTGGTCACACATGTCCATTAAATACAAGAAACATGATAGGGTGTGTATGGAAAATCTTTGGTTATGATGCTTACAGCATGATTGTTGACTCGCCAAAACCCCTCCCCTGAATGTTGCCAAAAGTTATTTCTTCATGTATCTAAATAGTGTACCATTATTAGAACATTCGATATCCTCCATACGGAAATAAATGATCATCTGTATCCCAAACATCATTGTTCAAAAATGACATGGATACCCACTGAGAATAATTAAGATGCAATTCAGGCCAAAAAAAGTTGACTTGCCCTTTCAGGTCCAGAGTCTGGGTCGGACGGTCGGATTTTTAAAAAATAAATTAAATTTCAACAGGGAGATACTACACAAAAACACGTTTTCATCTTTCTTTATTGTTATGTGCTTCTTTCAATTTTTTTTATTTATTTATTTTTATTTTTTATTTTTAAATAAAAAAATAAAATAAATAGCGACCCTAGATTTCTGAAAATTCGGGTCGGTCGAAAAGGGCAAGTCAACTTTTTTTTTTGGGGGGGGGGGGCCTCATGTTATTTCATGCGCTTGTTGTAATAAACATTCACAGCAAGGTACAACCGAACATGTTTCAGCTTGGCTACATTATTTTATGCCCCATGAATGATGAGCAATGGCATTTAGAACTGCTCTATTTTGTTGCTATGGTAACTTCTGACACAGATTTCAATCTGACCTGATAATTTTTGAAAATTTAAGCAATTCCACAATTTGAGGAAAAGTTGGTGCATTTTTCTTTTTTTCCTTTATATTTGACAAGCTATTTTGCTCCATATTTCAAAATAAGCCTGATCATCAAGTTAAACCTATGACATGATGTGTCACCTAATGTTAATCAGATTGCATCTAGAATCAGCAGCGGATATATTGGATACAATAATTGCCTATTAACCCTAACCCTACCATATACCCCAAAATACCACGACTGGGCACGTTGGTACGACCCGGCATGGAAGTTTTTTGATGAAAAAATGGACCCAGACCATATAGTTTGCGCAATATTCTGCGCAAACTAGCCTTGACAGCCGTGGTGAAGTGTGGAATCACTCGCCTCTGGTGCGAGAGGTCCCTGGATCAAATCCGGGGGGGGGGGGGGGGGGGGGGGGTCGGGGGGATATTTTGGTCGATTTTCCGCATTGAAGAAAAAATTGTGAAAAAAGTGGGGGGTAGAGTTAGGGTTAAAGGTGTATGTTCCAATCACTTTTTTGGGGCTATGATTTTTTTTTCACATCAAGATATTTTGATATCAGAAGAATCCCCATATTTTTCTCATCATGTCTGTAAAATCTTAGGGGACAGAAATTTTCCATTTAGAAATTATAGGCTAAAACGTGATGAATTACTGACAAAGGTGGTTAACCAACAGTCAGTCTGTGTACTACTTAATGGGCAAATGTATTGTGACCCTGTGCTTCTTGGAATGCGACAATTTTAAGGATGACCTTTCATGTTAAATAGAAAACATCAAGTTGAAAATCGGGCCAGAAATCAGAACATCTACCTTTAAAATGATAAATAATGACAACAACATTTATTACATTCATTTTTTGTTTTTTATTTACATTTGAGTCACATGGACATGTATTTGCTTTTCCAGAATCTTTATACATTGTACTCTTACAAAATCAAAACACATGAATACAAAAACCTGCAAAAAGTCAGATTTTAAAAGGTCCAGACAAAACTTGGTCAAAAACACTTGCTTTGAATTTTAAAAAATGGTGAAACTTGATGTAACCTTTACTTTACTTAACACTTTCCATGCAGCAGACGTCTGCAGAGTGCAGACGACATTCCAAATTTCATAAAATGTTTCAAAAATGTCAAAATTGTTGAATTTCGTTACCATATTTGGAATCACCATGTGAAATGCATTGAAATAAGTACAAATATGCCTAGTATTGGTTCAGTAAATCTTGAGATAGACTTTGAAAGTTGGGAAAGGTTTCTGAAAAATCTGTTTTGTATATGGTAAAACTAATAGCCGCATGGAAAGTGTTAACTGTGTGTAATATTTGTACACACATGTTGATATCATGTTGTGGTCATAGTGCAATATTCTGCATACGATACAGGGAATAAGTGTAATTTGTTATATTAAGCAAAGCTTCTATTTTGATACTTAAAAGAAATATCACGGTGCTCGATTTTTCTGATATAATATTGTACATTTAATATATTTGTGTTGGTATTTTCTGCAAAACATCTATGAATTATATGGGCATTATTTATTATGTACACAACAGTATGCTGATGATCAAGTGACAAATTCTGTAGTCTATAGTAACTTGAACAAGATTTGCTTCTAGAAAGTTGAACGAAACTGAATGATAAGTGAAAAACGTAAAATGATTGATATGATATTTTCAGTAGGGATTGTGGAACATGGAATATTGGTATTTTCATGCAAAATACTGGAAACCCATGTTTTTCTATGGATATACAATGTCGCATCGAGCCTCATCAACAATCAAAATAAAGATAGCAAAAAACTGGAGATGGGTGGAAAAGTTGTTTACAGGGTTCCTGTTTCTGTTTTTAAAAAAATATCATGAAATATACTTTTCTTCCACCTCCACTTGAAAATAAATATTTTAGGGAAGGTTTTCACCAACAATGGTCCAATGGGTGATATTCTACCATTGTTTGTTGTTGTTGTTGCTGTAGTGCCCCTTAATGTGTTTATTTCCATGTAGTAAACTAAACGATCTCAAATTTCATTGTGACAAATATATTTGTCCCCCCCCCCTTTTTGTATTAAGTTATACTTTATCAGCGATGCAACTTGTAAACTTCAAAAAAACATTTTTAATCAATTTGACATGCATTTTTAAGTTTATTCATTATCTTCTGTAAAGATAAGAACGATGTCTCTAGCATTTTCGCATGGGTAGATTTATTATTTTTAAAATCCAACACCTACAAATCCAAGATAGCCGCCAATTATATATGCAATTTTTGTATTGCTTGCAAACCTTCCATTAAGGTCATTTCGATCAACACGCTTGGTTTCATTTTTCATAATTATTTTGTTTTGCGATTTACCCAACACATTGGGTTACCTTGGGTTACCTTTGACAGTGATAATAACAATTGATAACAAACATTGTTATTGTTAATGTCAAGCCCGTATTTTCAATGAAACAAATGCTGTCCTTATGCATTTCAGTTTTGTAACATTATTTTTATTTTGTTCAAAGCCGTGCTGTCAATTATAAAGAGATATCAAACTAGTATTATAAATATTTAAAAAAGGTTTGCCGTCGTAAATAGAAAAGAGACGATATAGGATAACGATCTCGCCCGGGATCAAACCCAGGACCTATTGCTTACAGGGCAAGTGCCATTGAGTCTCAAACTATTTGCAATTGCAAAAACGTATTACATGTATGCATATATTATGGTTTAACTCTTGGATAAAGTGTACTTTAGGTCCCAAGTATGTATCAACTACACAGGCAAATAAAGTGTCCTATACAAACCAAATTATGCATTTTATTCCGTCAAAGTCTTGAAACATGTGTGGGACCTAAATTACACTTTTTCCCAACTCTTATTATGTAAACAATTAGAACAAACATTTACTTGTTCTGGTTGTATTTATTTACATCATCATCATCATCATCATCATCATCATTGGTCGTCCGTGGACGAAACGGAGGAAGCAATCGCAACGTATTTATTTACAGTATTACAGTAAGCTTATTGTATTAGATAAAGCACTTTATCTATATAATGTAGACGTATAAGACAACAGGGTTATGAGTAAAATCATCTGTTTTTCGTAAAATCTACGAGTAAACAGCATTTTTGCTGAAACATTCAAATTTAAATGATGTGATATTGGTGTCTTATATCCAATATTGTCATTTTACATTAAATAGTACTTACTGAAATTTAAATTACATTTTATAAGAAAAAGTAAACATCATTATGGCATATATAATTTCCGTTACTAAATAAAAACAGAAATTTGTTCTCTTATCTTGATTCTTGAATATATTGCAATTTCTTATTTTGATATTAATATAAATAGTTTGATCTGGGTTCTTTATATCATAACCAGAAATTAAGGTCTATTATGAGATATAGTTTTGAAATATAAGTTTCAAAATAAATTTGAACATTCATATTATATACACTTTGTTTCTTCATTATTGCATTTAATGTGTACATATTAATTACTAAATTCTAAGCATAACTGGAATACATAGGTCCCAAACAGAGTAATAATATACAGAGGTTGACATTTAAATAATATACAGAGGTTGAAATTTATTATACAGGATATCTCAAAATAGATTACCCAAAATAGAAAAGCTATTTTTAATATATTTCATTGGAGATCATTGACCTAATGGTTATTGATAGGCAATTGCAATGACCAGTCACATCAAAAAGGGCATGCTGTTGGTAAACACTCTTTTGAGATAGAATCCAATTTTCCCAAACTAAGTTCGGGGAAATATAAAGAATAAATTACGAAGAAAAAATGGTGGCTTGTGAAATCCTATCTTGTGATTATAAGGCAGATCCTTTAAAGGGGCATTGAGAGATACGTATGGGAGTGCGCCCTCAATTATCCTGGAAATCAGTTTTTTGCATCAAATTAATACTTAGGCATATACTAACTACCATCTAAAACAGTTTACCAACATTCGCCGTTCATCATATAAAATTTCATGATTTTCTTAGTTTCGATATTATCATATCGAAACTACAATCTTGTTCAAAACCTGTTGGGACACTATACACGTGCGCATCAAATATCTTTCAAAATTAGTAAAAAGCTGTCAATTGAAAGTATGATAGTCAAAACTAGTATGTAAAGCTGCCATCCCTCTCAACCCCCCCCCCCCCCCCCCCACCCCCAAACCAATGTTGGGGCTGATATATATAACACAGCCCGTTGCTGGACGATGCTTTTATATGGACCAACATTGAGTTTAGGGGGAGGGATCACCGTTTCACAGGACATGCAGGAAGTGTCCCAACAGTTTTGAACATGATTGTAGGTGCTGAATTCGGAAGTTATGCTATTGTTCTACATGCGGACTTTCGGGGCAAATCAAAACCCGGAAGTGCAGTTATTTGCTTATTTGGCATGAAGGTGATGTCGGAATTGTATGACATTTTGGATTTGGGCTATGTTGATGATAATCTTTACGTTATTTGCTCATTTAGTACATCTCTCAATGCCCCTTTAACAAGGCATTAGTTTAAACTTAGATAGTGCCTAGTTTACAGTCTCGCCCCTTACATGTCCTTTTCCTATTCGTTTTCAAATTACCCTTTTGGTTTTTGAAATACATTATTTATTGGTTATGAAATCTACTAATATTTTGAGACACCCTGTTAACACCTGTAGACAGAATCAGTGATAAAATGGACAAATGCCAGAGTTTTATATGGCATTGCGGCAGTCACACTTAACTTGCATAACATTATCTCAAATAATTTAAAACTGTATATACATGTAAGTGGGACATTGTTATTTGCAAATGAAACAGTTGAATGAAATATAAATGTGATACCTAAAATGATGGACCATACAATTATTCATTTTATTAGAATGTATTTATTGATGTTATTTGATTAAAATGACCCTTTAATATTTGAAGACATTCTATTAACACCTGTAGACAGAATCGGTGTCAAAAATGGCCCATTGCCAGAGCTGTGTATGTCATCATGGCAGTCACACTTAACTTGCATAACATGTTATCTCATATAATTAACTGTAAGAGTGAAAATATTTGTCCTTAATTAATGTTTGCACTTTTTGAAAGTTACAGGAAGAAAACAGTGCGAAAATAGAAATGTCTGAATTTATATGCATCCATGTTAAAGAATACAAAGTTCCGAATTTATCAAAAGGCATTTTTTTTTTTAATTTGGAAAAACACAAGCAATTAGGAACGTTAAAATTAACACTTGACAGTACATCGTTAGCACATAATTATATAAAAGGTTAAATAACATTGGAATACATTATAGGTTAAATACAAAGGAATACATTATAGGAGAAAACACCCCTATCTTTCTAAACTACTATCATTATTGCACCTTTTCCAAGCCTTGTGAATCGTTAGTACTTAGTACATTGATTCGAAACATTAATAATACATTTTTCATTAAACAATAAACATTACACATAGTTGTTAATAAATATGGACAAAACATTATGTAATCGAGAAAACAACTTAGTAAGACAATTAGTGGTTTACATTACAAAAACAGGATATGATGTTTTACCTAATTAATTAGGGTACTTTTTAAACAAAGAATGAATGGCCTATAACAAACACGAAATAATACAATACAGATAAAACTTTTTTCCATAGGAATGTAAAATAAATTACACATTAGGGATGCTAAGTATATAACGTCAAAACAATTATATGATTTGAAAGAAATGGGGTATATAATATTCTATATCAAATTGGAACTTATGGTACATATACTTGGGTATACTATTATATACAGCAACTACATTAATGAATATGTGGCATTTCTTGGTCGTTCAATGTGCAATTGTCCATTACACATTACATCATCATTATTACACGCATGAGACTTTTAGTCAAGTTATCTATTTGAAAGGGATTAGTTTGGATACATTAGGGAATTTTTTTTTCAATTTTTTTTCACGTGGAGTCACTGAGTTAGCTATTGTGTATGTGAAGTAGTTACCAGCATTTGCATGCCTTATTACATAAGACATGCAAAACTTAAAGATGAAAGTGTTTAAACTCTTTTGTTGACAAAATTGGTGATGAAAATATTTCGAGTCCTGTTTCATTTTGAGCAGTGTAGTACAAAATGTTACAACTTTTAACATTCTAACGTTATCTGACAGATTACCAGTTTTCAGTATGTCACGTAACGAATAGAATGTGTACTGTTGTGCTTTAACATTCCATTGTGCCATAGAAAATAAACCAACAGCTGCATAAAAATGTTTGATTAAAAAACATTTATATTTGTTTGTGTGAAATAGATATAATAATGCGTTGGCAAGTAAATAAGTCCGTGTTTTATTAGAAGTTTTATTCAAAGATTCGGTGTTCTGTTTATTTGATTTTCTTTTCAGTTTTTTATGAAAGGCATGCATATTTTTTTTTTTGTTTTGAAGTTCGATGTTATTTATGAGCAAAGTGTTTGCTTTTTAATTCAATAATCAATGGAATTTAGATAAATATGACTTTAATTTTTCAAAACTAGTAACCAAGGAAACTGTGGTCTTTTAAACTCTGAAAATGCACAGATATTAGAAGAAAAAACGGAAAAAACCCATTAACGTTTAGGTCTAATTAATGCATATAACCGGTTGAGTTAACAATGCAAAGATACCTACTTTAATGTCTGCCAATACTTTATCAAATATAAAAATGGTTTATCTATCTGTTACTTGCTTTCATGTCTGATTTGTGTTACTTGTTCAGAGGTCTGGATTGGGCACTTCAAGTTCTCCCGTATTGTACCAGAACTGATTTTCCTATTGCAACCATGTTACCCAGTTAGCGCTTCATGTCAATTCTAACCCTGATAAACTAGGTCTAGGTCTAGGTTTTGGTTTTGGTACCGGTTTTGGAGTGGGTGTCCTGTTTGTCTCAATATCAGCTTCTACTTGGATTGGATTGGATGCTGAAGCAGATACTGAAGTAGGTCCTGTTGCACCTCCTGCTGGAGGAAGTCTTGCATCAGGTGGCCCTGCTCCTGCCATTGTATGAGCTCCTGCATTGACAACAACATTGGTGTTATCCATGACAGGCAATGAAGCAAGAGCTGCACTGATCTCCTTCAGCAAATTTTTACCTGCTGAAAGAATATACATGTGTTTCCCAGGGATGACAACCTTTTTGAATTTGAAATCTGGATGGACTTGTTTGCTCCAATCATCCACCAGAGCTGGATTTACAAAAGGATCGCTCTTTCCTGCAATAGCGGTGATGTTACAGGGCAGTTGGTCTCGATGACGTAAGCGGTATTTCTTGCAGGTGTGTATCGCGGCCTCTACGCTGGGTAGCAATCGCGTCATCAAGCGTGTATTGTTGAGGATGACCTGGTCCAAGAAACTGAACTTCACAGGCACTGGTTCAGGATGCCTCAAGGGATCTCCACGAGTTGATACCCATCTGTGCATCTTGCGCATCGTAGCTGCAGACACTTCAAGTTCCTCCGGGTGTGGATAGGGTTGAGTAGGTGGGTACCATGCACTAGCACAAAGATGAGCTGGGCAGAGATCATGGTTCTTCCATAGATAATGTGCAAGCTCAAACGCAATCAAAGACCCAAGGCTATGACCAAAGAACACAAACCGACCTTTGACGAGGCGAGGTACAAGTGCTTCTGCTAGACGAGCAACAATGTCCTGGACATTTTGTAAGGGCTTCTCTTGTTCACGGCCTTCCCAACCTGGACATTGTACGGATATCAATTGGATACTGTGATCCGCTAACTGTTGCCTCCAGAGCGAAAACAGAGAAGGTCCGCTGCCAACAGAAGGGAAGCAAACCAGCTGTTTGGTTGGGTTCTCAATACTCTCATCAATGCGAAACCAGAGTTCATTGCGTGTTATAGTAGGAATGGGAATAGCCTCTTCATCGTCCCCAGTTGATGACAATACCTTGTTGTATATAGACAAAGTCAAGTTCCGTAGCGTAAGTGTATCATTCAGAAGTTCCATTGGTGAAATGGTCACGCTGAAATTCTCCTGTATAACTTGACTCAACTCTGTGGACATATGGGAATCGAGACCAAGTGTCATTGGCGATGCATCTTCAGATACATCCCCGCTTAACCCAAGTCTCTGTACAAGATGGTCGGATAGTGCCTTGAAGATAATGCCTTGAGCTTCTGTAGCCGGAAGAAGGCGTATTCTCATCTGGAGATCATTGTCGGAATCAAGGATACAATCTCTGTTAGGAAACAGCTTCTTTAGGGCGGAAAAGGCACCAGCTGTTTCACTGAAGTGATGTGATAGCATGGATGCGTTTGATTTCGCATATTGTCGACGATTCATTGCTCCTGTAAGACCAAGGTCCGGGAGGTTGGTTTCAAGAATGCACCCAAGACCTTTCAGGACCTCAGAGGGCGGTAGACTACTCATTCCCATGTTTTCCCAGTGCTTATCAAATCCTTCGCGAGCCGCAAATCCAGAGGTGTTGATGACGCCAGGAGAAACCACCGTAGCAGGAAGTCCAAGTTTGCGTCGAAGATTGCACAATCCAGATAGGAAAGTATTGGCAGCGCAGTAACTACCTTGTCCTGCATTGCCCAACATTTCTACAACAGAAGACACCATCACAAAATACCGTAATGGAAATCCCATTTTCAATGCTAACTGATGCAGAACCAATGCACCGTATGCTTTAGGAGCCATCACACCATTCCATGATTCAGGCGTGACATTTCGTAACATCACATCGTTGTATACTGTTGCACAGTGAAAGATGCCCTCTAGAGGAAGATCATCGTTATCCTGAATGGCGGTCAGTGCTTTCTCTACTTCGTAATCACGTGACATATCGACTTTCAAATGAGTTATCCTCGCACCGGTGTCTCGAAAAGACTTGAACTTCAGTACTGCTTCTTCCTCTGGTGTTGAGCGTGAGATGATATAAATATGCCTTGCACCACATTTGACTAACCACTCGACAACAGTCAAACCAAACCCACGAGATCCACCAGTGACCAGATAAGCAACATTCCCGTTGGCGCTAAATTCGATATCATCAAAATTCAGCGTAGTAGGGATCGATTCTTCGTCAATGATGACGGTGACTTCTTCAAGAGAAGCGTGAGGAGATCTGGCGAGCTTTGATATCGGTGCTGTGGGCACCGTGATGTTCTTTAACGCTTGGAAACCGTTGTGTACACTAAACATCTGCAGCAACCTTATCATTGAATCCTGTAACCTTGGTTTCATCTCTTCAAATCGACCCAGACCCATGTCTATACTGAGGAAATAGGTGTTAGGTGGCAGGCAATTGATACGAGATTCACTAGCTCCATTTCGGCCGTGAATCTGAACTATCGTACCAAACGGACGCAGTTTGCCTACTAGACGCTGAAGACTATTGGAATCCTGTGTCATCTCGCCTGCAAACAGCAACACGTCTACTGATCCATCGTTGATGAGAGAGTTGAAGTTTTCATTGGATGTTATGACGACTCTGGAGTCTCCTAAGATTCCCAGTAGTTTTTCAACGGGTAGATAATTGCTGTCATTAGTCTCCACGTGGAGGAAGACGCTTGCCCCTTGTTCAAGAGCAAGATGTGTTGTAGCCAAACCAACGCGATCACTTAATGATGACAAGCAGACAATGACCGTGCCATTCTCGTTTAGTTTCAAAGTATCATGAAACGCAACAAAAGCGGGAAGGTAATCGCGGACGATATTGATAGCTTCAACCGCAGTAAGGTTGGCTGGGATAGGCACGAGCTCATTGGCATTTGACCATACCGTTTGCGTAACATTACCACCAGAACGAAAGCCCAAGACGTCACTTCTCATTCGGAACAGGACCTGGATCTCTTCGCTGCAGTTCGTCACTTTGCCCGCGTACAGATAACTCATACGAGCTTTCTTTTCCGAGGGCTCCTTGAGCTGTTGTACTGCAAATGCTGATACATTGACAGCGACGTCTTCTTGGGACCTATCGCACGGTACTTCATGGTTTTGCTTTACCACCAATCGTTTCTGTTTCAGTGTGTCTACTACATCTACTTGCCAACTTGTTGACAATGTTGGTGCAGAGAAACTGGATTGTGGCTGCATTGTAACACGAAGGGCAAAGGCATCAAAAGTTACCATTTCAGAACGTTGGCTGTAGTCCATTGTCGGCATTTGGATCTTTCGGCGTAGAGCCACCAAGTTTTCATCAGTTGGTGCTGATCGCATGTATTGATACAGCCATTCTGCCGACTCTTCACGACCTGCTGATGATGGAAGATCGATTGTAGCGATAGAAAACTCACATTCTTCATGCATAAGTGTGAGATTTAATGCAGAAGCAGGAGCCATCAATGGATCAACGACGTCAACATCTAACACGGCATGAGCTCCTTGTGTGACCATCCAAACCCTAGGTCTTAATTTGGCATCATGGGTGACGACTGCTCTGAATAAGCTTATAGGTGATAACGCGATCATACTCTGGATTTCATCAAAGTTATCTTTGTTGATCTTATCAAGGTTCCCAAATTGTTTCACGTCTAACGTCGAAAGCATTATGATATCCGTGACTGTCCCTAACGAGCGAAGTACTCGGCGGAACCTCTCATCACCATCAATCAGTATCCGAGGATCAAGGACACTTACAACACTGTCCACTTCTAATCTTCTCTTTAGATCCATCGCTATTCCTTGCCTATCCTTGATCACAATGACTGCGCCGGGATTTTCCGAACCGATGGCACTCAATGGTCGGCTCAATCGGCTGTTCTTCTTCGGTGGTAGCTTCGGTGGCTGATTGACAATGTTTTCGTCAACTTTCAGAGGAAACTTTTCCCATTCTCTTCTCCATAGCTGAACCGTCTCCTCAGGTTCATTCGAATGTACATTCTCAAATGTGATTCGGTCCAGTTGAGCAAATACCCTCTGATTGGTTGCATCTGCCGCAACGATGTCTCCGTGAGTAACGCCATCTTCAGTGGTGATCTTTATGTGGTAGACAACTTGGTTTGGTGCTTTTCCTTGAACACGCACTTTCTGTACATTGTGCGGAACCTGGAACCATGTGCGGAATACACTCTTTGCATTTCGAGCTTTCTCTTGCTCCTCAAACATCTGACATATGCCTATTCCTTGAAATGAACAGTCTAGCAGAGCAGGGTGGTATATGTATCGCTTGAATTCCTTTTCCAGGGCCTCTGGGACCGAAGCGTACAACAGTGCCTCTTTGTAATCATGACTGAAGAAGGCAGTGTTCACGCAGCGAAACATCTCACCTAAATGGAACCCACCACGCCAAAGGCGCCCGTAGAATTCTTGTTGGTCAATTTCAAACGGACATTTCCTGCGGATGTCATCTGTGGGTAATCGAACACAGTGGAAATCGTCGTCGCCCATTTGATGTACTGAAGCGCTTCGTGCCCTGTTTGGAGTATCTATGTGTGTCCTGCTGTGTGATGTCCATGTTTGGTCGGTAGGATTGAAACTTCTTAGCGTAAACTGAGCCTCTCGATGCCTAACCTCTAGAGTGGTTTCCAGTATTCCTTTCATGTCGGGTGTAAAGATAAACTTTTCAAATTTGGCATCACGTAGTATGATGTATTCATCTTCTGGAAATTGATTCTTTGCTGCTGCGAGCATCGTCTCCACGTGTGCTGCCGCCGGGACGATAATGCTACCATGTAGTTTGTGATCTCGTAACCAGGGAACAGATGACATGCCAAGCTTGGATCTCCACACCGTCGGGGCACTGTCTCCCTTGAAGTGAGATGACTCTTGAGGTTTACCTAACAATGGATGACCAGTTGCTGGAAATCTGAACACTTTGTTCGCCTTTTCAGTCGTGGCTGAACACATCACACGTTGCCATGGATACGTTGGAAATGACATAACTTTGTAGTCACCGCCTTCTTTGAAGAGAAGATCCAGGTCGAATTTGTAGCCCTCTACATGTAGCTTAGCTAATGCGCGCAGGATATTGACCTTGTCGTCCGCAACCTCCCTGGTGTCTGATGGACGTCTGAGAGACCCGCTGACAAACATATGCGGGTTAGTTTTGTTGCCGTACGAAATGATGATATCTCGTAGGGCGGGAGAAAGCGCAGGATGGGGGCTGATTTCAAGGAAGCAGTTGTACCCATCACCAATTAGTTTCTCAACTGCAGTTCGAAACTTGACCGATTGCCTGATATTTTTCCACCAATAATCAGATTTGTTGGTCATCTCTCGATCAAGGTACTCATTGGTGACGGTGGACATCATCGGCACAATGGGAACCATGCCATACAGATCTTTGGTGGATGTCGAATCTAGAAATTTTAGCTTTTTGACAAAATCTTTCTTGACATCATCTTGTTGGTAGCTATGGAATGCGTTGTCAACTCTAAGGCTAATGCATCTTATCCCATCCCGTTTTAACCCATCTGAAAACCCAGTCACCGAATCTTTGTCCCCTGATAAAACAATCTGACTTGGACTATTAACTGCTGCCACGTCTATCACACTAACATACTCACTGTTTTCTAACCTAGACTGTATTTCTTCAACAGCGTGAAGTACAGCCACCATAGAACCCCTACCACTTGTTTTCTTCATCTGTCTTCCCCGGATATAGATCAACTTGACGGCGTCCTCTAGTGACACCAGCCCAGCAGCGTGAGCAGCGGCTACCTCTCCTACGCTGTGGCCGATTATGGCATCTGGGGTCACACCTCGAAGTCTGTAGAGCTCTGAGAGGGCGATCTGCACGGCACATACGCACGGCTGAGCGATTTCTGAAGATGAAGAAGAAGAAAAAAAACCCGAAAAAGATATGTTACACCAATGACTAATATGATTGCAGTTGGATGTTCTTGGCCCGGTTCTTGGACCAAGAAAATGGATCTGTGTGAAAATTGGACACATTTCATCAAAAGCATGCCATTTAATCTTAGTAAGACACTGATCAATGTTTGGTTAAGAATTTATTGTGATTTGCGGGCGTAAGTCAAACGGCACAATCAACAATATCCCGCTAAAATCAGATGAATGGTATACCACTGCTCTGGGATTATTGATTATCAATGATTATAGCAATTAAACCAACAGAGGTATCACGAAGCGGAACATGTAAGCTAGAGTCGAAGCGTGACACATGGAAGGGTACGTCTCTACGTTTGGTGTTCAGGAGGTCCCGGGTTCAAATCCAGGTCGAGGAATTAATTTTTATCTCTCGACCACCACGAGGGAAATATTAATTATGAGAGCAGTTTAAATATGAAAAGAAAAGAGATTGTCCCAGGTCCCAATAAGGTAAGTGTTATTTATGCATTTTTATAAATTTGTGGCTTATGCGTATATCTGTGAATTAGGTTTATCTGTGCAGTCGATTTGTGTCCCCGTTAACACATCTACTACCCCCTAAAACAAGCCTAGATCGTGCCTAGATACGCCATTGTCATTGTAACTGAAAACCCGGATGATATGGTTTTAACTATTTTCAGAACAACTCATCGAAGATATGATATTTCTTTCACAAACAAATTTAATTGCTCAAAATGAAAATGCGTGAATGAACTCATCCAATATCATATAGCATTGCAAATCGGACACAGTTACCCGTTCGGTATCGGCTGATAAATAACAGTTCTTATACATGCCCAAATATTATATATAGTACAAACGCACTTTCAGTTGCAACCATTTGTTGAACACCCTGTACGATGTGGAAGTGGTTTATTTGAAAAAAGAATAAATCACAGGCTTGAGTCAGCCGTAGACTTCCATGTGTCATGCTTCGACTATAGCTATGTTCCGCTTCGTGATACACACTTTAACATATCTTAATGCCAGGTTTATAAGCTGAACTTATGACACTTATAGAGACAGAGCGGAGATGAAATTAGGGTAGTTACTGCCTCAAGGAGTCAAGGTGGGTGACCCGAACAAAGTCACTGTTCCCATGCAATCAGAATTGAGTTTTTGGCATCAGAAGAAAACCCGTAATTTACTCATTACCCCTCTAAACATTTAGGAGTGAGGGGTGTTTCCTTTAACGCTATATGTGAAATGGTTATTAGTTTTAATACCTCCAAAAGTGGTATACCACCAACATAACAGCTTGTGTATACTGTTTAAATTAGCACGCTTTCCACGCGGCAGTCGTCTGTAGACGACGACAGTTCCAAAATTGCACAAAATATTTCTAACATATCAACATTATTGTATTTCATGACCATATTTGGAATCACCATGAGAATTGCATCATAATATTAAAGTGCAAACATGCCTATAGTATCGGTTCACTATATAATTCTTGAGATAGACTTTGAAAGTTGTTCTAATTTTGTTCTTCGTATTTTGACACCTCGATCGTTGAGATATGATGTTGCGGAGCGGAGTTATTGTCATTTCAATGGTCGTGGGTCCAGTTTCAAAAGTGACAATCATCCTATAGAAAGAGGTTTGCATTACTGTTTAAAATGAGCAGATTCGTGATTTTCAATAGGGATGAGTGTCACTTTTGAAACTGGACCCACGATCATTGAAATGCCAATAACTCCGCTCCGCAACATCATATCTCAACGATCGAGGTGTCAAAATACGTAGAACAAAATTATGCACTTGGTGTTTTGCTTCGATTAATGCATATACCCTTTCGAGCCGTTATATATTGGATCATTTCTAAGTGTTTCGATACTTTTTGTGAGCAGTTTATAATACCGTATTCGGGCATATAGAAGAACTGTTATTTATTCATACACTCTTAGTAGTGTAGTGTCGAACCAATCAGAAAGCAAGAAACTGAAATACGCGGAAGAAGTCACAAACGTTATACAATGGATAATAATGACATTTGGACGCGAAATCATGGGGGTTGATGTTAACTGAACAACTTTTCGATCGTTTTAAAAAACAACAACTTTTTTTAACCTTTCAATTAATCGTTGGTACCCATTTTCTCTATGGGTTTGGTTGCCAATACCTTGCCAAGGAGCACAACAGATTGGCTTCAGCGGGCATCGAACCCAAAACTCAGTATTATCGTTAATTCAGTGCTCTGTGCACAGCGTCACACGTGCATCAAATTAATTGACCCCATTGGATAATAATAATCTTTTAATGATTCATAATGAATACTTAGAATGGATCTTCTTACCGGTTTGGTTGACTCTTTCCCGATCTAACTCCCTCGTCAGCATGTGAATTAAGGACCATTTACAGCCACACTTTGTCAGGATTTTGTCGATTTTCTGCAGACGACAAAAATAAACAATAGGAAGGGTCAGTTATATCAAATTTGCTTCCGAAGTCTATATTTCTACACGTACGTGTTACACACATCACATTTCAACAACTTGGCTATGAATACAAAACATTATCGTGGAAATGTACACTGTTAAAACACTGTTTAAAAATTTGTTAATTTAGCCAACAATTTAAAATTTTACACAACATTGGTTAAATAAACTTTGATTTTTCTTAAATTTTCTTAATAGTTGTTTAAAATGTAACCAACATTGTGCAAAAATATTTTAAATAAACAATTGTTGGTTAACCGGGGTATCGCTCAACAATTGTTTAAACTATTTTTGCACAATGTTGGTTAAATTTTAAACAATTATTGGCTAAACATGTTAAATTTATGAAAATCAAAGTATATTTAAACAATGTCGGGTAAATTGTTTTAAACAACAAATTTTTAAACAGTGTTTTAACAGTGTAGGCCTACAGTATGTACCAAAACATATTGGGTCCAGTGGGATTTCGAAAGAAAGGTAATCACTCCTAATTCATTTCAATATTTGAATAAAGCTGTTACAACAGCCAAATTATTCCAAGGTAGGTGTCATAATTATCTTTCTTCTTCGATCAATTTACACGATATAAAGATCACAGAAAGAGAAATTCCCTTTAAATACCGATTTTTGTGGGTTAAATGTTGAGAAGTGATTACTGTATTAAATATTGTATGTGATATTCTTAAATAGGGGAATGTATTATTTTCAGAAGCAAAGTTGATAATCCTGAATACCTGGGATTGAATAACAGTACATATCTGGAAGAAATATCATAAACATTAGAAGGTTAAAGAACACGTTCTATAACTTGGTACGTATATTCGAAGTTCATTACCATCAGGTAGTTTATATGTATACATTATTGAGCGGATATTTTTATGTTTTATTGAATAAAATCATTAATCGATCCATTATGACATACATCTCGAGTTGGCCAGGGTGCGATTAGTGTTTTCCGTCGTAAATATTTGGATTTATTAAACGGAATAAAGCTACTTATATTAAGAATGTCGCGCGTAGGTGTTAAATCAAATGTTAACTACGGGGGCAATTGTAACCTTCTGAAAAATAAGAGCGGGCTGAGATATCTCTGTGCTCAACTTAAATTTCGATAGAAATGTACGAACGTGTAGAACTTTTAAACTATCTAAAACATGTCCAATTTTTAAAGATGTTCTAATTTTGTTGGCGAAATTGCAGATATAGCTATTCATTTTCTAAGTTTGCTATTAAATAACACTTCTTTATTCCGTATGAAAGTTGAAACCCAAAAGATCTAAAAATATACGCGTTATCGTCTCAAATATCGGTTGAATAAACCCCTGTATAAATAAAAGCGAGGGAAATTATTAAAAAGTTCTTAAAGAATCGAAGTTTGAAAACAAGGGCGTTACAACGGTAGCTCAGTAATTATGCTACTGTTGCTAATGAATTTCCACCTAAATTGACAAGTTTTATGATTCAAACTTCAAGGGTCCGGTTCCTTGTTTTTCTATTGTATTCGCAATTGGACACAATTTCCTGTTTTCCTGTAGAGTGGAAGTCCATTGCCATAGAGTGGATGGGCGTTGGTCGTAGGCTTAAATAATGTACAAAGGCCAACAATTACAGGATTTTTGTATTACCCTCACAAAAAGGTTACTAATATCACGCGAATGAATTGATGAATTCCCATCATTTGTATCCAAACGGAATTTCATCCAGCCAATTTTAATATTATTAATGAAAGACAAAAGAGAAGAATGTTGATTATTGGAAACCCACCTTGATCAAAATGTGCAAGCCTATCAACTCTAAAATACTTTTAACATCCATTTCCCCCTTAAACTTGCGACCTCATATCTCCTTCAATGATTACTCTATGAATGCACTGTTCGCCGTTGGAGTTCATCTAGCCAAAGGGAACTGTCACGCACCGAAATTTCCGTTTTAAATGATTTCCATGGTAACCCAGATAATTAAGGCAATTAAGGTATGTATTCAACGGGTGACATGGTTATTGATAACCAGGCGACGGATTGCTGATATTTTGCAAGTCATCATACGAGGGTTGGTCAATATGTAATGAAAGTGATCTTGTTGTGAGATGCATGAATGATTCTATTGAGAGATAGTGTGATCAATACAAACTATGAACCTTTGTCTTTCAAACAACACTTTTGGGTTTCTAATTATGAACTATGACGTTATAGCATTAGCTTAAAGTAAGCACACTTTGGACACTGCCAAATCAGTTATTTGGCGGAAATTTAAATTGTTTGTGTGAAACACGTGCTACGAAAATTGCATAACATGACACCACCAGAAGCAGGTAAATCCCGATTTCTTTTGCATAATTATGATACCTAAGATGAAAACATTAATCCCTGTGAAATTTGAAACATGTAGTATAAGAGGGAAAGTAAGTAGAAGCTGGCAGTTAAATAAAAAGTATACAAACTCAAAGTTTTTCATATCACTCTCACGTTATACCATAGAATCAGCGTATCAAATCAGTAATTCTGTAAAACCCACTTGAGCCACCCTGAACAAAACTTCAAGCGTTGCTTGATCGACTAGTTTAAAAAAAGAATTCTTATCACATAATTTGGAGCCATGCCAGGGCGAGTATCCGAAGTGCCTTTGCACTGCCGATAAAGCACACTCGCTTTGTATTAAATGTTGTTTTTTAGAATGCCGCTCATTCCAAATTAAATGATCCAGTATCAAATATGATCACATCCACCGTTCCTCCGTCTAGCGACCTCCATTAAACCGGGGTTATTGGCTCAGTTCTGACAAACTAATATCACTAATCGGCAAAACTGCAGGAAGTATATATCGATTTGTTTCAATAAAGTTATCTCTGATACTATTCTGAAACTGTTCCGACTACATGATATAACATCTGAAAATATATTAATATTATTAAAAACTATCATTATCTTGATGATTTTCTATAAAATGGTCTTACCTTGATAACATGCCTAAATTGTGGTTCATCTTCCATGAGCTGCCTTGCCATTCCCCACCACTGTGTTCCCATTCCCGAGAACACAAACACCAGACGATGAGTGGCGTTGCCATCTGGAGTTTTCCCTTCTATCACGTTATAAGCAACTCTAGGATCGTGTTCCAATTTCAGCCGGATCTGCTCTGCGGCCTCCCGCGCCGTTCTCGCAATAACTCCCATGCGATACTGATGGTGGGTCGAGCGGACCGCTGCTGTGTACACAGCATTGTTGAACATACGTAGATCATTACCGATATTTTCGTTGAGATAGGAGAGCCAATCTTCAAGTCGTTGCTTCAGAGCATCTTTGCATCCAGCTGAGATGAAGAGTATCATTGGAACCACACTCTCGCTTTCCATATGCAATGAACTACCACCAAGTGCACGGTCACTGCGTTGCATGCTACAGCTTTCCAATACAAGATGGGCATTAGCACCACCAAAACCGAATGAACTGCAACTTGCAAGCTTTTTGGAGTTCTTTGGCCACCGGGTTAGTTCCGAAGGTACTCTCAAGTTCAGACTTTCAAAGTCTACATTTTCGTTACCTTGTCTGAAATGGACTACCTTTGGAATTTGTTCATAATGCAATGTTAAAGCAGTTTTGATGAGACCAGCTACACCTGCGGCGCCTTCGGAATGACCGATATTCGATTTCACAGATCCGATAAATAGAGGTGGATGTTCTGCTGTCCGACTGAATCCCAATGCTTCGCCGATGGCATTGGCTTCTGTTTTATCACCAACCTGCGTGCCTGTTCCGTGAGCTTCAACAAAGACAACTTCTTCCTTCTTGGTGTGAGATAGTTTGAAAGCATTTTCAATAAGAGACACTTGTGAATCAAAACTTGGATTAGCGATACCAGGTGTATGTCCGTCGTTACACAACGCTCCGCCACGGATCACTGCGTATATCCTATCACCGTCGTCTAACGCTCTCTGAAGACTTTTGAGTACCACAATTCCAGCGCCTTCTCCACGCGAGTAGCCATCGGCAGAACTATCAAAACTCTTGCACTTGCCATCTGGAGCCAACATCCCCGCTTGACAGAACCCGATGCTAGTCACAGGTAGTAAGGATATGTTGACTCCACCGGCAACAGCCATGTCGCAGCTACCACTCCTGATGCCTTCACAGGCCAGATGAACGGAATACATTGAAGAAGAACACGCAGTATCTACCACAAAACTTGGTCCGCGAAAGTCAAATTCGTAAGATATACGATTGGCACTCATACACGAGTTTATGCCAGAGTTTGTGTACTGGTTGATGTTTTCGTTCGGCATACCCAATAATATGCCATACTCGCTGGCTGTTAGGCCCACGTAAACACCAGTGTTGGTGCCCCGGACTGTGTGGGTTGGTATGCCAGCATCTGCCAGAGCTTCCCAGGTAACCTCCAGCAGAAGACGGACCTGAGGGTCCAGATGATTGGCCTCCTCTGTAAAAATGAGACAAATATCGAACCACACATTTAGACAATGTTAGAGGTACTTATAGATTTGAATACCTGGTTTTAAACAAGTATCTTGTTTTGAGACACCAAGAACATTTTTTATCACTATCACCACGTTGTTTACGTTTAGCGGTCGCTTCAGATGATTACAAATTCGTTGGTCCTGGCTTTGAGAGACCTTTCAGTAATGTTGTCTTGTATAGTCGATTTTAAATATTGGTTGTTTTCCCCTCGAGGACACTCAACCTTTATTTGGAAAGTTTAGTGTTCTATTCTGAGTCTCATATGTGAGAGCTTCATAACAATAAATAGCGATAAATAGGGGCTAAAATATCTTCATGAACTGATGATCTCTTGTATGGTAAGCACGCAATTACAACATTAGGTTTACAGGTTACAACGTTTCGTGATCTTGGGATTTCGAAGCTGGAAAGGATTTTCAAGACTAGATGCCGGGGTCAGTCACATACCAATACCACGCATAATGTCAAATGGCATACTACATTTCTATTTCCCGGGAATCTAAGGGAGTATAAAAGTAAAGCATTAGTTACCACACTTTGAATGATCTAATAAAATTAAATACCTGGTGACATCTTGAAGAACTGTCGATCAAAAGCTTCCGGATTCTGAAGTAGAAATCCAGCCGTCCTGTTGAACATCTTTCCCGGGATCTTCTTGCCGGGGTATAAAAAGAAAGACGAATCGAAACGTTCTGCAGGAGGAGGAACTGTGCAGTCCATTCCTTTCGCCAGCATGTCCCAGAACTTCCTGACACCTTCGATGCCATTAGCGTACCGGCAGCCTATTCCAACAATGGCTATCTTACGATCGATTGGTAGCGTGTCGTCTGGGTCGGATATATGATGGGATTTCTTGTGTTTGCTATCGTCTGATGCGCTTTGCGCTTTGAAACGACTGCCGATGTTTAAGGTTCGTCGCAGCGTGGTCATACGCTGACCCGGTCTGCCGGGGTCGTCCATTTTGTTACTGTGTTGTAGTGGTCAACCCGATGTTCTGAAGAAAAGAAGACAAAATTAAGGAAAAATAATGTTAAATTTCTTTTTATTTTGGTCGAAGGTTAAATCTTCGGTTTATGCGGCCAGCCAAACCGAGTCCAATCCATTACTCACTCTCGGTTCAATATTCCCCATTCAGGTTCTTTCACCGAAACGGTTACGTGGTTGTTCATTGTCTGTTCTTCAACAGTAAACTCTACGAGGATTTCTTCATGGTTGAAATCGAGGATATGAATGGCAACTCAGAATGGCTTATAAGGCGTTTCACCAACTTGTAGCCAGCAAATACTTGGCGCCAATCTTCAGTTACTCTTGGCATGCTTGGAGGCCTTTAGTTCTTAGATTCTACAACGGAAATTGTAGGTGTGTATTCTACTTTCAAAGTTATCTTCTTGATTAAGTTTATAAGTTTAAAGCGGCCATTCAAATCAAATGAAAACACGCTTAGGTCTTGTTATACATGTTATAGTACCAATTTCAAATTTGTACTACGAATACAAAAGACAGCCAAGCTTTGGAAAGCCTTTAAAGCATGCCGACCTGATGAAGATAAAATAATGAATTGATGGATATATAGAGGAAGAAATCATTCTCATCCCAATCAATGTCATTAGTCGTAACAATTTACTCTCAGCCTATAGGCATGATAAAAACGAAATAACCAATCCTCTATTATACTGTAAGCATTGTGATAAAGGTTTGTAAAGTATTATTTGATGACAATGGTACTAACATGTTGTTTTTCTTACTAACATGTTGTTTTTCTTGCTGGCCTGTTACCAGGTTACCCTTTAACTTTAGTTAAAAAACGTATACACGCATCTCTCGAAAATGAAAACTTTTTGAGAACTCAAGCCTATATATGATTTAAGATTATAACCCTATTTGGGAGAAACCCTCTAACTTAATCTGTAGGTTTGAATTCTCCATTAAGTTTTTATTTAATTGACACATTTGAATCGGGACACATTAAAATGTCAAATATACTGAAAAAAGTACAATTAAATGCGGTAGATGTAACAGGCCTGGATAGGATTTATCAAGACGGTGTGAATCATAAACATATGTCGAAAGCTTAAACAAAATAGCTGGACAGTTTGGATTGAGACATTGCTTTCCTATATTTCCTGCCAGTCTACATTCATGGTCTACCAATAGACTATACAGTCATCAAAAAAGTAACTATACAGGTAACAAATGGGCTTCTAACTCTAAAAATATATATCTTACCAAAAAATATTAAATTATAAAGTTGTTGAAAAATTCATCTTCTTTAATATGAAATATTGCACGCTAGGATTGGGTGATTATTGAGGAAGTGACACTCCCAAAATGTAAGGTGAAATCCGATTTTCATTTTCACATATTTATTTTCTACACGCGGACCCATCTACGGGTATACCTTATCGATTACCGGTAGTGCAATTGGGAGATGCATGCGCTGCGCAGGTTGGACAGTCGGCCGTATTGTTCCGATGGATCAATACGTCACACACACGCTACCTGTCATACTCTCCCCGTGTTGAAATGTAAAATGTGAAAATGAAATTGTGACTTTACCTTACATTTTTTATTGGCATTTCTTCAATATTCGACCGATCCTAGCGTGCAATATCTCATATTAAAGAAGATAAATTTTTCAACAACTTTATGATTTAATATTTTTAGGTAGGATATATATTTTTAGAGTTAAAACTCCATTTATAGTATAGTTACTTTTTGATAACTGTATTATAACCCTCAGCAGAACTATCATAAGGCGAAACGCGTAAAAACACCATCTAGTTGTGTAGTTTCTTTTCCCTCGGGAATTTTGTCCATGACATTTTGTTTTTTCTCCATTTTTTACTAGGCCTGTTAAGAATAAGATACAACTATTTTCACTACTTTTAAACAATAAGTATTCGTATAATCCCTTATATAACATTTTGTGCTAATACCGCGGCATCATAATTAAAAATATTGAATAGGCATAAACACTGTCTCACTGAAAGCGGTGGTACAAGCATAAAGAGATCAAATTATGGCTTAAATGTGTGTCTCATTATCAAAGGCATGTTATAATGCAGGATATTCCAATTGAAAGTGATTGCATTTTCAATAATTTAACGTTACATGCAAATTATACTTTGTGGTGAAAACGGCATTTGATTTGGTGAAACAGTTTTGAAGAAATGAGCAGTTAACACTCATTAACGCTAATTAAGAACGCTTCCTTCCAAGTTACGGTCATAATGATTGATTTAGTAGTAAATTGCATGCATGTTGGATATAACCTATACCAATAATACACACAGAAAACACTATGTAAAAAATTATGTAAATATAGAACTCCATAATTATTATGTAAGAGTTTACATAAAACATGTAATATATACCCAAGCTTGTGTAAATTTCTATGCAAAAGCTTAACACAACTGTTTACATAGTATTATGGAGTTCTATTTTTACACAGATTGTGTATTTTTTACATAATTTGTGTAATTTTTTTACATAGTGTTTTTTTATGTAGTTATAGGACAATATGATAATATTTTACTTCGATTTCCTTTTATTCAAATTGTTATATTAAGGAAAACTGTAATTTTTATGATCGGAAAATTATGTTGATTAATTATTTAACTTTAAAGGGGCATTGAGAGATACGTATAGGAATGCGCCTTTCCCCCATAAATCATTACACTTCAGGGTTCCTACGTACCTTATCTATTGAAACAATTTATTTCTCAAAATTTCATTTTTCTTGGCAATCTTTCAGTGCCCCTTTAACTACATTTTTCTTCTTCTTTTAACCTCATAGAGTTATTATAATCTTTATCTTCATCTAAACAATTGCTATCTTATAATATTACTTAATGCTATAAGAACTAATGAATATAATAATCTAGAAAAGGCTCTAATTGACTTAAATGGTATTGATGTATGGGTGCTATTTATCTCTAGCGATCTTGATGTAAAATGTAAATTAATACTAGGTATTAGTACATACACCACATTTTGTAATATAAGCAATGTTAATGACTTTTATCATGTATTTGACAAATTTTGTAAATCCTTCTCCAAGCGTGCATGGAAGGCACGATTAGAGACAAAATGCGCAAACAATGACGATTGAATTATATTTGGTCATGTATAGTGCCATTTTCCACGTGTGCCTGACATAATTTCAGGTCAATTTTGTACGATTGACTTTGGGTCTGTATATAATATGTATATCTATCTCATCATTGGTAAAACTTGGTAATTTGTGTATTAATTGTGTATTAATCTTGCTGTGATTTTCTGTATATGAACGCACCGTCGGGTAGACGGGTGCCGCTGTTTTAAAAGCGTATGTTCAAATAAATAAATAAATAAATAAATAACGTCAAATAATAACTTTAACAACATGCTATTGTTTTTGTCAACAATGATTTTAAAATATCTGTCATTGAGAAAGCGTGCAGAACACGTGTAATTTATATTTTCATGCAACATTTGCGACTGCGAACATGATCAATACCATTAAAAGTTTCACAATGATACCAGTTATCAATATACATTATAATATCGCTAGGTTGAAGAAACAATAAATTGTCATTTTCTTTGACATAAATAAACGTGTTTAGGCCTATTCATGATGAACATGTGACCATAATATTTATTTATCAATTTTACCTTTTAAAAGTTGTTTTCTATAATTTTTAATTACGGCATCATTGAAAAATACTGACTATGAGACATGGTTTTGAGATACCTATCAATAAGTTAAAGGTATATTATGTGATCTTTCCAGGGAACGCCCTCAACATCGAAAAAAAATTGAAAGCAGATTTTCTTGCAGATTTACATATCTGATCATAAATCATGCATACATTCCAAGTTACAGGGCGATACGATTCTTAATTACTTCAAAATCATGGTTTTAGAGTGAAAATAAACTGTCGGGATTCCGACAGTTTATATTTTTCACTCTAAATTCACTCTAAAACCATGATTTTGAGGTAATTAGGAATCGTATCGCTCTGTAACTTGGAATGTATGTATGATGTATGATCGGAAATGTAAATCTGCAAGAAAATCTACTTTCTAAAAAAAAGAAATGAATAGAGGGCGCTCTCTGGAAAAGATCACATAATATGCCTTTAACATACTCTAAAATGGCACTTTTAGCCGCTATTCAAAGTTTTCTTTTATCAACTTGCATAACCAAATTTTAACTCATTACAAATATATTCATGAACTCACCAGAACGCCAAATATACTTCAGTGATATAGTCCTATGGTAATAATGTGATATAGTCCTATTACTAGACAGTTCACCAGTAGGTGTCCGGCGTCCGATTTGCCATCAGGGAAGTCATCGTGCCATCGACATAGCACTGTAAGCGCCTTGTCTACGGTTTACAAGTAGATATAGTCAACTGACATCAAGACTCTGACAGGATGAATGCTTGCACTGAGCCTCTTTATTTAGTGTATCCACATTAGGACGTGCTATGGCTAGATTTTAAATTGCACTCTTCCTCTTGCTGTTGACTTGAAACTGCAGGCTCATTGTAATGTGGGGGAAGCCCGTCTAATTGAGCAGAAATATATATAAATATATATATAGGCTATAGAATAGGCATTCAATTACCATAGTTCAAGAAGATTATAGGACACAGGTGAACTTTATTATAGCACAAACACTGGTGAAACACAATTCCAAAAAAACTCGATATTTCCCCACATTATTGGTAACACAAACTATGTGCTATCAACGAGGTTCCATACACGGCACAATTATATATTTTCGTTAAATTAGGGAATAATTTTGCTTTACATTATATTAATTAGAGTACAATGGTAAAAAGGATACAATGCAATACACCAGACCTGCTACATTTATTTTTAATTATGAATAATTCGTAATGAGCAATATGAAGCATAATTCATTTGTAACTTCTTGATACTCGTATGTTTAACATATTGTTATTATGTTATATTATTATGTAAATTATATAGATGAATGAAAAATAAAAAGAATAGAAAAAGCAAAAAACAAATATGAAGCATAATTACAAAGAATGATATTCAAAACCAGATAACGTCCAGATAAAAGAAAGTACTTTTGCAATACATATTTTTCTCAAATGAAATATAATACTAATTTGCACCAATTTATATAACCTCCCCAAAACAAACTGTAACAAAAAACCACAAAACACCCCCCCCAAACAAAAATATCCCAACAACACCCCCAAAAAAACATCCAAAGCCCCCCAAAAACCCACAAATAATCCAAACTAGCAAACAAAAACAAACCATGCATTCGACAACCCCTAAAATGAATAAATAAAATAACAACCCACGAAAAACCATTTAACAAATCACCAAAAATTAACATTTAATCATTACAAAATCATCACACAAAAAAATACTAAAAATACTACTAAAAACAACAACAACAACAATTCTTTAAAAAAACTAGAGCGGTTCTCGGGTGTAGCAGTTTTCGTATGTGGCGGTTTTCGTATGTGGCGGTTTTCGTATGTGGCGGTTTTCGTATGTGGCGGTTTTCGTATGTGGCGGTTTTCATATGTGGCGGTTTTCGTATGTGGCGGTTTTCGTATGTGGCGGTTTTCGTATGTGGCGGTTTTCGTATGTGGCGGTTCTCCTATGGGGCGGTTTTCCTATGGGGCGGTTTTCCTATTTGGTGATTATGGTGGTTGGCATTGATTATAGTTTGGATATGTGTAGGCATGTTTTGGATCCAACCGGAACCATGAGTCGCCGATATACATGTAGGTGCTGTTAGTGGTTGTTGAAGTTCAGAGAGATACGTAAGGTGAATAGGTTGTAGAGGTTTGTTAAAGTAGCCATTTGTAAATGAAGGGATGTCTAGGTCTAGACGACATTGTCTGTAGGAGGTAAGTGTGACTGATCTATTACCACCGTCCTAAGAAATCATTATTGATGTGAATAATTACATTCATTTGCTGAGTATTGTGATTATGTTTAGTGAAACATGGTGGGAAACAGTTGCCTAATATAATCTTGCATATTGTTATGTAACCCGCATCGGCAAAGTCATTTAATAATTTAGTAGTAAAAAATAGGTAAGACAGATTTCAATTGCCATTGAAAGAAGTGGAGTATGTTTTTGGGGTGTAGAGGTTGAATTTATTGATTCCCTTGTATTTTATCATTATACAGGGTTAGTCAAAAAGAAGCGGCGGTAATAAAGATGGGTTTATAAAGATCATGTCCTCACTATTACCATCTTTGCCTGTTTGATTGAAAGACCCCTGTTGGCAGATGTCCAAGGTATTCTATATCTTCGAAATTAGTCTGACTAAAAGTGAAATATATCAGATCTGCTAGCTGTTCCACTCTATTCAAAGTTGCATATGTTGTCTTTTATTGGAATAGCTTTAGTGTAGTTGTTTGTTGTCTGCACGGTGCTATTAGCAAATGGGGGAAAATTATGTTGTAAGAGTGCTATTTACACAAGCAAAGAATGAAAAGGACTATGCAATAATTAAGGCATTCCAAGTGGTATTGACGAAGAAGTAGCTCAAGGTTAGCATTACGTATATGGATACACAATTGCTAATAATACCCTAACATTCCTGGAATATGTGATGGTGTTTAAAATTGCTGTCCTGGTGGTGAGCGTTGGCAAGTTAGTTGTGAGGTTAGGGAATCATGAATAGAGGGAGCTCCCAGGAAAAGATCATATAATAATCCTTTAATATAGGTTTTCCCGGCGAATTTCGCACTTTGTTAAGTTCAATTTGTATATGAGTATTCAATTTCGCGAGAAATCTTAGCATCTTGCTATCGACGTGTTATAATCTTTTTCGCAAAACAAGCAGTCAATTTCATTTAAAAGAATTCAAATTGATACATGCAAAATCAATTAAATTGATTGCAGATTCAAATCTGTTTAGGGCCTATACGCTGCCATGTTAACGAATGCGCGGCCGATTTAGTAAAAGCATCAATCTATTTGGAAGTATAGTGGACTTGATATTGTGACTTCGAGCTAAATCAAATTGTCCTTTACACAAATTGGCATTTAAATTCGCAAAATCAGCATTCAATTGGAATAAAGCATGTTACACGTTTGATTGTTTTACAATATAATTGCCATGAATTTAATGGTTAGATAATTTTGAACCGTTTTATGTTTTACAAGACTTCTTCAATTCAAGGCACAGGGCCCGATATCATTGGGAGTAGTTTCACAGATCACTCAATGTATCTTGTGTATGATAAGTTCCCTACCTTCACAGAAAGAAAAAAGTGAGTCATCATCGAAAAATGAGTCATTTTGTCCGTGTAGTGACACACTATGGCTCAAAATGAGTCATTTTGTCCATGTAGCGACTCATTTTACGATGATGACTCACTTTTTTCTTTCTGTGTTCGAACCTAGATTTTGTTCCGATTTCCACTGAAGGTCAGAATATATTTTTCTATTCAGTCAAAAGGAGTTTTTTGGATGATTCTTCTCATAAAAATATATTATCGACCTGATTACAAAGAAAAACATATAAGTAGGATCAGGACTACACAAAGAAAACATATTTGCGCACTAATTATAGTGTGTAACGAACATTTTATACCCTTTTAATTGATTTAAAATAAAGAATCATAAATAAATCATTGAAGGTAACCAACGACAGAACAACAGACGAGAAATAACGTTGTTTATTTCAAATAATCTGAACACTTTTCACGTGGAAGTCGTCTGCAGACGACAGTTCTTAAACTTCACAAAATGTTAAAAAAATGTCAAGATTATTTAATTTAATGCCGTCACCATATTTGGAATCATTATGAGAAGTGCATTCAAATACGTACACACTTGCCTAGTATTGGTTCAGTAATTCTTAAGATCAACTTTAAAAGTTGGGAAAGGTTTCTCAAAAATATGTTTAGTGTATAATAATATGGTAAAACTAATTGCCGCGTGGTAAGCAGGTAAGTGTTATTTAAACATCTTTTTGGTTGGCGGGCCAAGCCCGCCAACCTTATAGCATAGGATTGCATATTCTTGCACATTTAGGTCTTTCTACATATACATGGAGGCTGCCATTTTGTTTTTAGTATATGGAAAATTGTCTAAATTATTTTGTAGTAAATTACATGTACCTATGCAGTTTATTTTAACAGTCCTGCAGTCTGTGATGGAGTCAAAGCTATATTTGTTTAGCCTTGATGATTCAATCAGAGAGATGTTATTAGACTCCCAACAGAGAGACATAGCTTATCTTGTTTGACTAAAGAGAAATCTCCCAACTGTCCTGGGGTTGTTTAATGAGTTGTGGATGTCATATATACCTAGATTGTTCTTCAGATGGTACCCCTCTCCATGCACACACATCAACTTTATTGGTTTCCTGCAGGTACCTGTACTATTTTTAGACTGTTGTGTTTTGATTTGGGGTGTGTTTTTTGTTTGAAAGATACATACACCATATCCCTGGTATTTTGGTATGCAACAGAATGAACAGATGCTTCAGAAAATGGTTACAAAACATGATTATTTCTCTTGGATCGCCCTTTTTATACAATAAACAAATAAATTCTACTTCAACCATAGTTTTACTAACGAATATTGGCCATATTAAATTGCATATAATTCTAATCAAATTAATTGAATATATATGACATATTTAAAACTTAAATTGAATGTAAAATGTATTCATTTCTATATTTCTATTTACTTACTTACTTTTTATATAATTAATTATCTACATAATTATTAATTTATTTATTTAATCATTTTTTATTTATTAATGTTTTCTCATGTTTATTTGTTTTAATAATTTCTTTATTTTATAAGTAATTTTAAAATTTTAATTTTTAATATGCGTGTATTTATGTATTGATTCATTAGTTTATTGATTCATTTATTTTCGATTTAAAGTTTAATTGTCGATTTATATTATTATTTATTAACAAAATTATTCAACTATTTATTTAAAAGTATTTAAAAATTTTTTTACTCATTTATTTATTTCTACATTTATTTATGTATTGATCAAATAAATTGAATACATATGACATATATTTAAAACTTAAATTGAATGTTAAAACCGTGTATATCACTAAACTATGGCTGTAATTTATATTGCTTTCTAGTAATGCCATGCAAGAATCTTGCACAATTATCATCTATGCGCTTGCTTCTTCTGCCACATAATTTTAGCAACTAAAAGCCGTATTTACAAATGTTGCTATTTTGCTCTTTCTATTTGCCTTATATCGCAATTTCCTTTTGACCGCCAACTTTTCATTTTAATGGAATTTTTATTTGCACTTCTATGAGTGAAATCCCCATCCCGTACGCGATCACATCGGGCCGTGTATCTTCAGTAGTTGATAGTCCGATCCATGATAGTATAAATAGGCGTTAATCATTAGTGATGCTCATGATTGAAAATATACTGAAGGTTTGGCATCGATGGCCTGTATTTTTGTACGTAGTTATTAATAAAATAAAAACACGGTTTGAAGCTAAACACCTGTCTAACTTGGACATAATGTTTACCTAAACGCAATTGCTGTTGGTAAAATGATTCACAATGTTTGATTGTTTTTTTTAAATCTTATATTTATTTGAGATCCATGTCATTCTTTACCTACCCATGACATAATGTTCTTTGCATTTTTGAATTCCTCATGAAATTACTAACAAGCACCTCTAGGATTGCCATGGGTTACTGTCTATATTGGTTAAATAACATACAGGCTAATGAACGTGCCCCAACAAGTTTAAATATTTTTTTAGAGTTTACGTTATATTGAATTCACTATGCCCCCTACACTGATTTAAACTGCATTTTTGAATTGCCAATGTTGAGAGCTTTCCAAAAATGTATAGACCCTATACTTTTGCTATCAAAGGTTAAAAAAAATTCCGTTAGAGTAATTTATATAAATTGGGGTTAATATTTGCGTTTACTGTGTAGCGAATAGGGGAAAAGCCGATCATGCGACTTATCCATCCATAATGAATAGTTGTTACATAAGGTTGACAAGTCTGTTAAAACACAGACATAATAAAGACTATTAAATAACTTAAGAAGAGACCAAAATCATGTTTGTAGCTCATACAGAGGTTGATTCAAGGAAAGGCACCGCTTGGCACACACTTTTTCCCCATATAGTTTATGTGTACCTCCCCCCTTTATGCTTTGCTTTGCTTTATCCTGGCTTTTTTAAATATGTTTTTGCTATTGACATGAATTTGCCTTTCATTCTTTTTTAGCTGGGCTAGTACATGAACATATGACCGTAGACATCTGCGCGCGTAGCGCGCCAAAACATAGCTATTTTTACTTTGATTTATGAACGTTCCAGAGTATTTCGAATTAGAAACCACATGTGCATATTGGTAAAGATTTTGGAAACTAATACACTTTTTTGACCCCCCCCCCCTCTGTTGGGGTTTTCAAAAACGTTTGTGACCCCCCCCCCCCCCTTTGCAGAGTATCAACACTTGCCCCCCCCCCCCCCCCCCCCCCCCCGCCCACCAGAGTATTTATGAACGCTCCCTTACCAAGATGTCAGCCTTTTAAATATTTTAATCATAAAATGTTATGGCAACAATTAAGGGAAAAAAAGAAAATTATAGAAGTCCTGAAAATGGTGCCCGGAGGGGACCATTAAAACTGCTTTATTTACTTACTTGGACTTAATGATATTTGGATCATTCCACGTGATGTCATAAAAACCTAGGGAGAAGTTGTCTTCATTTCAATAATTTGGATAGCGCGCCAAAACATAGCTATTTTTACTTTGATTTATGAACGTTCCAGAGTATTTCGAATTAGAAACCACATGTGCATATTGGTAAAGATTTTGGAAACTAATACACTTTTTTGACCCCCCCCCCCTCTGTTTGGGTTTTCAAAAACGTTTGTGACCCCCCCCCCCCCTTTGCAGAGTATCAACACTTGCCCCCCCCCCCCCCCCCCCCCCCCCCCCGCCCACCAGAGTATTTATGAACGCTCCCTTACCAAGATGTCAGCCTTTTAAATATTTTAATCATAAAATGTTATGGCAACAATTAAGGGAAAAAAAGAAAATTATAGAAGTCCTGAAAATGGTGCCCGGAGGGGACCATTAAAACTGCTTTATTTACTTACTTGGACTTAATGATATTTGGATCATTCCACGTGATGTCATAAAAACCTAGGGAGAAGTTGTCTTCATTTCAATAATTTGGATCTACCTTTCATTTCAACACAATCAAAATATAAAGTTATTCCAAATTCATAATAAAACACCCATAAAACATCGGTGACAGTGAGCACTGTAATCTCAAAATTGGGATCAATTTGGCTTGATAGTGTCCTAATTATCCAGGAATCAATGCACTATTAAATCAAAAGGTTAAATCAAACTTGAATACAAATACAGAAAAGAATCTGACAACAACTTGCAATTCCATGTCTTATCTCTAACACCAAACTCAAACATAGTTCACTATAATAATCAATAGCAGGTTCATTGACCTATACACGTACCTAGGTGGTCAAATCCACCATATATGGGATTCAACAATGGATTGTCAAGCAATCTCAAGTGGCCAATTTGCACCCATTATCAGGTATCGTCATGTCACAAGCATGATGAACTTAACGCAAACACACGCTGTATCGGGCCTAATACCTAACTTACTCAACTTCGGTGTAAGAGACTAAGAGCTTTGCAGCGGACCACGCACACAGTGGGCAGCAGCGCGGACTGTTGCACTCTTTCCAATTTACCAACCGGAGCTGCCCAATACGCCATTTTATTCACAAAACACGCTAACAATCCACAATTAGAGTCCATTGAACCATCGATTACACTACTTTCCCGAATGATTTAAATTTCGTCCAAAGAACGGGGCACTTAATATAACCCTATTTTACCTATCTATGGCATTTTCCATTCTAACAAGTACTTAAAACTCCATATTTTGGGCCACGCATACGTTTTGGTGTGTTCAGAAATAGAAACAAAATGGTTCGTCACGCAGTTTCTCCTCAAAAACATGCTACAAATTCACAATTAAACCATCGATTACACCACTTTCATGGACGAATTGAATCTCGACCAAACCACGGTACCCTTTAGACAACTCTATTCTATCTAAATATATCATTTTCTATTCTAACAAGCACGGCTAATTCCATATTTTGCGCCATGCCGCGACGTCGGGGTCGGGGTGGGTTGTCTATGGAAATAGAAACAAAATGGCTCGTCGCGCAATTTCCCCTCAAAAACATCGTATAAAATCACACTTGAACCATCGATTACACTACTTTCCTGGCTGATTTCAATTTCGTCCAAACTTCAGGAAACTTCGCTATCTCTATTCTACCTATCTATTGCATTCATTTTTCCAACAAGCGCTGCAAACTCCATATTTTGGGCCACGCACAAGTTTTGGTGATTTTTGAAACCAATTAGAAAGCTCTTACCGTGCAACTTCTATGTAAAATTTAGCGTTGCTGCATTGCGCGTCATCGGGCTACCAAATTTGGCTGGAGCAACTACTCTAAAAATGACAAAACGAAACTATATAGTCAGCCTTCGGCGACTCAAAAATAAGAACAATAAAATAAAATAAAACACTACACGTGTTTGGAAGTGTCCTTCTGTTCTCATTGCTCACAAGGGGTTTAAAGTTGGAAAATTAGACTATAAACATGAGTCATTAAATTTGAAATAATCTCACTGGAATATTTTCCTACTTGATATTGCTATTATTGTGGTAGTGGCAATCTATCAAACCATTTTAGAAATCTCCTTTCACCATGTGCTATGTAACCAATGACTAAGAGACATGTAATTTCAGGGTGTCCCAAAAGTACATGTGTCTCTATGTTTGGTGTACTACTAACAAAGAGAATCATGTTTAACTTCAGGCATTGATTAGTCATTGACAATCACGGTCTGGAAAACATGGACATGAATATTTTCAAAAAATAATGAAAAAATAATTAAATAAACAAATGCTTTTAGGAGTTAAGCTAATTAGAATTGTCAGGCTCTATGATTGGCTCGCGCAGCATTCAAACCCATGCAATCACATAATGTATTAGCTTTTAAATTGTGTTTTATAAGAGTTTACCTATTTACAAAATTCAACGTGTGTATAATATATTCAAGGAGTTAATGATAACTCCTTGATATATTGAAGACAACCGTGCCTTCCAAAAGCAACTCTTTGAAGGGAAATACCTTGTTGACTATATTGAATTTACCCAGTTTTTTTGGTTTCCCCTGACTCAACATAACTGACATATTAGCAATAATTTGGTTATGAAATATTTTTTGATATTTATGCTCATGTTTTAGTCTCTTATCGTTCTTTTTCATCAAATAATGTGTTACATGGTCTAATTATCATTATTTTACCAACTTCGTGTACCTTTTCGGATTTGAATTATAGGTTGTCAATTTTAACCTTTGACCTTTTGAGATTCTCTCCTATATTAGTAATAGTACCTTATATGAAATGAGCTTGCTCTCTACTTTAGGCCTACAGGACAATTAAAGCTATAATTTGATACCGAATTTGATAATATGAGTTGTTACATTTGTGAAACATAGAACAATTCTTTTAATGTATTTCGTAGTATTTATTTATTTGCTAGAAATGCTCAGATCGGGCGTTCTGTCATGTCTGTGGATGTACAAGAGCCAATATTGGACCCATGTGTTATACCATACTATTGCCCATATAGCAAAATTTCAAAATTATGGTAACATGTTTCTCATCTAATTAAAGGTAGGCCTACTTAATGTAATCATCAAATTCTTTATCTGATTAACCCGGAAATAGTTGATTTTTCTATAACACAAGCCACTGGCGCATTATTCAATGCCCCCCGCTAATCTGGTAATGAAACCAACTTATACTTCGGTTACTTTTAGGGTTAGGATTGTGAGGGCAAGTTGTACTCTTTTAGATTTTAGAGAGACCTTCTGATTAATAGGCAAATTGTTTTGACCAAATAAGCGCACAGCACATAATCTAATTTTCTTTACGAATAATGGGCATGTGTATACCTAGAAAAAAACCCCACATTTTAATATTCCAATCTATTGTCTGATTCTAGTGAACTGATGGCTTTGTAATGAAAAATATAATGTTTGTAAGGAATCACCCGGACAAAACACTAAATAGTCAAGTTAAGTATATTAGAGCATGTGTGGGCTAGTGGATATCATGCAGGTCTCACAATACAAAGGTTGTGAGTTCTAGCCCCGCTACAGCCAACATGTTTGTATCCTTGGGCAAGGTACTCAATTGCCTCGTGGTTCGGAAGTCATGTAGAAATGGTGGTCCCGTGCATCGGAAGAGATATTCCCGAGCGCTT
This sequence comes from Ophiura sarsii, assembly GCA_035610835.1. Lineage (NCBI taxonomy): Eukaryota > Metazoa > Echinodermata > Ophiuroidea > Amphilepidida > Ophiuridae > Ophiura > Ophiura sarsii. The sequence continues at coordinate 40,838,310 of CM069450.1, read as the reverse complement.
TAAAACCTCCACTATGCATGGCGCACCAATGGAGTAAACAAATAGCAAAAGAAAGAATGATGGAACTAAGTTGCTTCCATTGTTCCGTCCAAGGACGACCGATGATAATGATGATATTATTTTTATGTTTCCCTTTTGTCTAGTACAAATTAAAAATCTATTTTTACAAATTTGAATTCACTGTCGTTGTGCAATGTATTGTGCCTATGTGAGAGGGAACACATGGCGAATGCTACTAATGTAGAGTGGATTTCACAGAACAAACCATAAAAACACCTGTTTGATCATGATAGTGAATTATAAATTGATTACCAGCGTAATAATAATGACAAAAACCCCACCTTATCTCAGTATATTGAATGAATTAGAGACGTAGCCAAGATTTTGAAAAAAGGAAACCGTAAAAGGGCAATTTGAGTCTTCAAGGAACGTGCGCGGGCACAACGCATGTTTTGTTGTTGTAGAGATTTTTGAGGTTTCTTAAAACCTATAATCATGGTAATGTAATATATAGGCCTAATACAATCCACTTTTTACGAATGGGGAATTGGGTAGGCCTAAGTGGGGAATTCGCGCGAAGCGCCAACAAAAATGACATTTGTAATTGTAACCCAATAGTGTTTAGTTTTTGTAACATAATTTGTACTTTTCGAGTTTGCTTTTTCCATTGACATCTCTGACTGCCCGGGCAGATCTCGATTTGCCTGACAACATACCACCGTAACGGACTGCGGTTGGGGGTTGCAAGGGGAAGCGGCCCGACCCCAGTGTTAGTTCTAGTTCAATGGTTCAAGATACCGGTATAAAAAATATAGAAACAGTCAACACTTACCTGGATGATAAAGGAGCTGTCTATTGCTTATAATAGCTAAATGTCCATTTGGAAAATCACCATTATTAGATCATCATGATTAAATGCTTTATAATAGTTCCGTAAGTCTGTGCACTTAAAACGTTCAAATTCAAACCGACATTAGGTCCTACAACAAGGATGCATCTGCAATGAGTTCTATTTTGTGTCCGATTGCCATGCCACGTCGTGAAGAACGCGACACTGATCAGCAGACGTAACCGTGACGGGCAGACGAGTGGCTTAGACGTACACCAGACACTCGTGATTTAGACTTTATATAAGGCAATGTTAAAATTAACTTTATTATGGGGACAAGGGTTTGTTTCCCTTCCCTTCCCACCTATGAGTCATATATACAATAGACACAACTTCTCAACAGAACAAAACTTATTCTAACATGCCTCGCCACACTGTTCTTTCGTTCAATGCTTTTATAATAACACCTTTTTAGGCCCTAATTTTAATAATTTCCGTATCTTCAAAACATATTTTAATTAATTATGCGGAAATTGATCTGTCGCGATGAATATCTTGACATATTTGAACAGTTTAAGTAATTTGTTAAACATGCACACATAGGCCTAACCATAACAGGCGCTAACTGAAGTTTAAATTAGGCTTGTAAACACATATTGAAAAAAGGTAAACTAAAAGTTGGTTATCAATGAGGTAAATTCTAAACAGATTTGTAAATGACCCCGTTTTCATTGATGCAAATTAATACGTTACAATTTCTTCCAGACTGGTATGAAACAATGGGCTATTCCAGTTGAAATTCACACACCCCCTATATGGAAGACATGTAGATTTCAAATGGAGTCACCCATGTACTAGATAACCCCATTTGAAATTCACACTCCCTGTGAGGAAGATCAAGATAATGTCATCTTTTCTATAATAGTGGGGTTTGTAGAGAATCTGTAATGCCATTTGCCATTATTGTTACAGATTTCACAAAATTTTCATTTTCGCTACATAGGTCAACATTGATCAATGGAATAAGATTTTCTCAAGACGCAATTTTTGTTGTTGTTCATCTTGGTCCGGTTTTTGCCAATTTTTTTCTTCTATTTTTGGTCTAAATTTAAAAAAATGAGGGTTTTCACTACTTGAATATGATGCAACTTGTCGACGACTTCTCAAACTGGTGAAAATATTGTAAGATGTTGTAGATTCAAGTAGAAACCAACAAAATACGGAATTGTTTGATATTCAGACATTGTTTTAGCAAAAAATGTGTGTTTTTAGGTTAACAAAATTTAGACATCATGCATTTAACTTCAGAAATGCTTTTAATTTAAAGATAAGGCTTCAGAGAAGTTTTTGGTGAAACAAATTGGTAAACATTAGTGCTAAAACAGCTCAAAAAAGGTAAAATATTTTAAATATTGGAATTTTTTTATTTTTGGCTTTTTCAATATTTCCCTTTTTATGGCGTTTTTCATCATAAAAAAACATTTTTACGCCCGAGTTTTCTTACAGACGTTAATTTATAATTACAGAAAATATCAATGAATTTTTGTTTTTGTTATGTTTCTTTTACAAACCCGGTGTATGGATTTCGAATGGAAAAGCCCACTCAATGATACAAAACCAATTATTTGGTTTGCGAATGCTACATGTTAGCGAATATAATAATACTTAAGACTTTCCACGCGGCTATTATTTCTACCATACACAAAACAGATTTTTCAGAAACCTGTCACAATTTTCGAAGCCTATCTCAATTATTACTGACCTAATACTAGGCATGTTTGTACTTATCTCAATGCATTTCTCATGGTGATTCCAATTATGGTAATGAAATTCAATAATTTTGAAATTTTTGAAACATTTTGTGAAATTTTGGAATGTCGTCTGCAGCTGCCTGCCGCGTGGAAAGTGTTAAAGGAAAATAAAATAAAAGGAATAGACGACTATGCAAATCTCAACCGACAAAATGAACATTTTCATTCATACTATTTTGATCTGAGACTATGGTATTCTAGTCTCAGATTTTGATTAAGTTGTGCGTATAACTATAGGCTTGCGGGAAGGAAAAATAAATATAGTAAAATGAATAGCCAACCTAACAATTTGGCTTCCCCTCTATCAGCACCGATCACCATTGTCAGGAAGCCTTCGTATTGTTTCAATAAACTCGTCCACGGTGGTAATGAGACCAGGTACAACATTGACACTTTTCACTGAACCAAATACTAGGCATGTTAGTACTTCATTTAATACATTTCTCATGGTGTGGTGATTCCAAATATGGTAATGAAATTCAATAAATGTTGACATTTTTTAAAACATTTTGTGAAATTTTGGAATGTCGTCTGCAGACATGCCGCGTGGAAAGTTTTAAACCTTTAGAACGACCTATTGTCAGATTGTGTAATTGATAACCCTATTATAATCATGATGATTAGGATATTCAAAATATGGACAATTTCCGAATGAATTAGTATTACCTTATAAATGATAAAGAGAATTGCCATAATATAAAGGGTAGCCGCCGAGCAAAACACCCTTAAAATTAGCTAAGAAAAAGCTTCTTCCCGGATGTTATTTAAATGGGAATGAATTGGCAGTTGTGAAGAATTAGTAGATATTTCCGACGAGGTGTATTAATCTATTTGGTTAGGTTATCATTACGTTGTTATGAAATGTATTGTTGACAACCTTTTTATTGACGAAAATATATATATTATTTGGAATATAATGCTTTATATAGGCCTATACTTTTTTCTTTTTTTCTTTCTTTATAAACTAATCAATATTATACTTGTATTTTACTAGAGTGTCATCTTTGCATAAATATAGTACCAGGGGTAGCCCGTTCAACTTTGTTGTTCCTTCTTCTAAGGGTCAAGCTAGATTTACTTTTTATAATACTGCTATTCATCACTGGAACTCATTGCCGAGCGAGATCAAGAACACCAATAATGTTATATAGTTTATTCAAACAATTAGTTAAAAGACACTTGGCGAGTTATGATTCAATTGATTTATGAGCTGGTCTCACCTTGTGTTCGTGCCCTGTTTTTATTTGTTTTGTTCTTGTTTTCGTTTGGCGTTTGTGCTTCTTTCGTGCCTTTCATTTGTTTTTGTTTTGTTTTCATGTTTTTTTTCTTCTGCCTTTCTATGCTTGTTAAAGGACCCCAATGGAAATAAGCTTTGTGCTCAAAGCTTTTTGGGCTATCCTTGGTACTTTTGCTCATAATTATGTCTAGGCCTATATGTTTTTAAAATAGGTTTGTGCAATCTTTTACATGTTTGTATGCTTAAATGTTTCTCTATATGATGTTTTGAGTACCTAATAAAATAAAATAAAATAAAATAAAATCTTGTCCATGAAACAACAAAAAAAGCCGAAAATGTGTATTTTTCAAAATATTCAAAAAGATAGTCTAACCATGAAATCTTGTCGATATTCATGAATTTATGTTAATTATAATGCTCCTGACATTTGATTGGTTGAGCACTTTTTAGCTATCTCGAAGCCTTTAGACCGATCCTGGGAATGGGTCTGAATAGCTTAAAGGTATATTATGTGATCTTTCCAGGAAACGCCCTCAACGTCGAAAAAAAATTAAAGCAGATTTTCTTGCAGATTTACATTTCTGATCATAAATCGTACATACATTCAGTTACAGGGCGATACAGGGTGATTACTTCAAAATCATGGTTTTTGAGTGAAAAATAAACTGTCGGGTTAACACGACAGTTTATATTTTCACTCTAAAACCATGATTTTGAGGTAATTAGGAATCGTATCGCTCTGTAACTTGGAATATATGTACGATTTATGATCAGAAATGTAAATCTGCAAGAAAATCTACTTTCTAAAAAAAATCATGAATAGAGGGCGCTCTCTGGAAACGATCACATAATATGCCTTTAACACCTTTGAAAGTATATTCATACTTTCCTAGATGTAAGCGATTCAGTCACAGTACCATCATCTTGTCGTCTGACGATTGCCTTATTGACATGAAACTCAGAGTAACGACTCCCCTTCTCGGAAGGTCTAAACTTTGAATTTTTACAAAGCTTTCCCGTTTTATTCAAAAGATAGTCTAACCATGAAATCGTGTCGATATTCATGATGAATTTAAATTATTTGGTATTATTTATACTTGGTAGTATAGCATAGGCGTGCACAGAATTTTTTTTACCCGGGGGGCTTAAAAATAAATATCAGTGAGTATGCATGATTGACTATGGAACGCCGTTTGTAAACATTTGAACAATCATAACTTGTGTGTGTATATGTAACATTTGTGTGTATATTATTGGTTGTGCACACACAAATTATGATTGTTCAAAGATTTACAAACGGCGTACCATGGAACGCCGTTTGTAAACATTTGAACTTTCAAAGATTTACAAACGGCGTACCATGGTACGCCGTTTGTAAACATTTGAACTTTCAAAGATTTACAAACGGCGTACCATGGTACGCCGTTTGTAAATCTTTGAACAATCATTGTTCAAAGATTTACAAACGGCGTACCATAATAAGCATACGTACAATTAGAATACACTCGCCCCCGCACACACAAAAGTTGGTACACATTACGAAAGATGAGTGCACACAAAAGTTGAGAACACACAAAAGTTGAGAACACAAAAGATGTTAATTTTATGGTAATAATAAATTGTATATTCATTGAAATGTAATCAGGGAACCAATAAAAGACGTCGTTATAAATTTTACTACGTGTGACAGCTGTATAGAAATGATTGACAGTTTAACTTTCATACGAGAATTCATCAACGCCAACTAATTATAAATACTAGCGGGCACCAGCGCTTCGCGCTGGACCCGCTAGAAGATTTCACGGGGAATAAGTAAACAAAGCGTAAGAAGATTTGATACAATAATATCAAGAACATGTCCTACGTGCATACATAATCCAGACGGGGCCCTAAATAACCAGAATATCGCAGGTGCTTTTGATAATCCAGGTATACATGTGCCTTAATCTAGGTAGGCCTACGTTTGTGTTTCCAGATACATACGTAGGCCTCCCATGAGACCTGAAATGCGGGTACCCTTTGTCCCATTATATCCAGGGACCCCATAGGCCTAAGCCCTACCCCCGTAATCCAGGTGCCCTTAATAATGCACCGGATACCACATAATCAAGGTAGGCCCACTGCAGTGTGCCGTTATCTCGAGATACCCAGGTGCCCTTACTTTATCATAGTCAAGTAAATTAAACGCGGGTGCCAAAGATAGCGGGCAGTAAAAGTCATATCAGCAATATCAAAGCGTTATAAATGTTTATATAAATATCAAGAGTATGTCCTTAAATAATTCAGGTACTCTTGATATAATGTAAAGTGCCCTTGATATAATGTAAGTGACATGGTGCCCTTAATACACCATGAGCCTAGGCCCAATGAGCTCTTAATTAATACAGATACCCATGTTCCTAATCCAAGTAGGCCTACTCCATCAACGTGTTCTTAATACCCCCAGTTATTACCTCCTTTCAGCGCATGTCTCTACCTATTTTGTACCCCAAATAATAAAAAGTTGAATTTTAATGTCAAAATTGAAAGTTACTTAAAATTAGCTTTTATATGTCTCCCCCGATTCTTTTATTGCCCCGCCATCCCGTTTTCCTCCTTTAACATTTCGCCACTGCCCATGCACATACAGTATCCAGGTAATTCAGTAGGCCTACGTTCTGAGCGTTATAGTTTTATAGTTGGTCGTTTAGTTTTATGGTCGACGGAGTCTATCATCAAGATTACTTGCACCATTCCACGCTTGTACTTGAGCACAATGTGTGCCATCCGGATTTTGTTTGGCCTATTTACATTAAATACATTATTCCAATAGGTATGTGGGGCCTTAACGTATTACAGTATGTAGTCCCTTTGTCATGTTTGCTGTGTTCTATAAAGCCTCCCGAGATACTACCTGAGTGTACACCCTTAAAATCCAGTTATCACAGGTGGCCCACATGCGCATAAGTATATCCAGGTAATTTGAGACTCGTTTTATAGTGAACCCCGTAATCCAGACACCACGGATGCCCTTAATAATCCAGACACTCTTTAATAATCATGATAATGTACCACACGTTCCGTTTTCCAGATGCCCCATGTGCCCTTATATCCAGATTATCAAGTAAGGGAAGTGCTGAGAGGAGGAGGTGGCTTAGGGTACACTATTAGAAAAAAGGGTGCTTCAGAAGGGTTCTTGGCTGTCCCGTATATGGTTTAAAGGTTCTTTGATTTTAAAGGCCCCAAAAGGTTCTGTAGAGAACCTTTAGAGGTTCTAAAGACCAATGTTTGCCCATATTTTGCCCATTTTGAACCTTAAAATGGTTCTTTTTGGAACCTTTTAAGGTGTTATAAAGGGTTCCATACGGGACAGCCAAGAACCCCTGAAGCCTGAAGCATCCTTTTTCTAAGAGTGTACGGACTGCCTGCTTTCACCCTGCCACGTTACAATGTGCAGTTTGCGCCACAAACGCGTATACACTTTGTATGCGTCATTACGTGTGCGCCGAATCGCGCGCGCCATGATAAACGCGGCCGCGCAGCTTCAACATCGTAACGGTTGTTATGGTACCGCCACAGTTTCTTTATCGTTAGCAAACTACGCGTTCATCTATGTTACTAATGCGAAAGTGTCACTTTGAGATCTGTGTAAGAGTTTTTATTTACATTTAGAAAATGTCGTAAAATAATGTTATTTGTCGGACGTTTAGTCACGTATAAATGCTTGTACTCATGCGATCTTTAAGAATAACAAACGGCCGCATATACAGAAATGTAGCTATATCCCTGATGAAAATATTTTGGGTGAAGACCATATGTCATCACTCACTCCGAAAACCACAATTTTTGCCCGAACAGTAGCTACTCGAGTAAAAGAAATTCAACATTTCGGATTATCATCTGTGATCCTTTCTGCGCATGTCTGAAAACGGGAAAATACTGGCATTGAACTATCTAATTAGCTCGTCTATTAGAGGCGCAATTACCACGCTTTTTCAGTTGAAGAGGGACGCGAGTGTAAAATTATTATTGAACTATCTAATCAGGCGAGGGACCGAAAATTAGTATATAGATTAGGCGCTGCTGACTTTACCGAAATTTGATGCATCATGGCCGAGCGAACTTCTGATGATTCTGAGCTGAGACGGATTTTAAGGGATTTGAAAATTCCCAACATTACAAGCATTGTCGACAAATGTCAAAATCAAAATGTAAGTTATTAAAACTATTTTCAACAGTGTGTGTGTATTGCATGCTTGTACATGTACATGTAAGACAAGTCATCAAGTGTAAGCTTACATACAATACTAAAGCTAGCTTTAATTTAATTTAGATTTATGTCATCCCAACTCCGACTCTCTTCTCGGTTTATTTTTTGTACCCTTGCCCATCTGCCCTCACCCACCTCACCCACCTCACGCCCTGGTGCTGCCGCTGGTAACCAATGACCCCACCCTATACTACGTTCATTTATCTCTGTGCAGTGACGTCAGAGCGTATATCAGTATACGCACCTTATTATCGCGCGCATGATTATAGCGCGCTGGCGTGTGCTTCTGCGCGTTCAAAAACGAATTCCGGTAATTGTGCGTAAATGCTGCATCTATCACCCAAATATGCTCTGACGTCACTGCAGAGGTACAGAGGTAGATGAACGGAGTATAGCCAGATGTGTTTGCTTTTTCTTTTGACGATAGGCCCACATCAGGGGTTCTCAACAGTTTTCTAGTGTGGGCCTGATTGTAATTTAGAAATAAGTGTGGGCCTGATTGTAATTTAGAAATAATCTCGCGGGCCAGATAGACTGATAGAGCGTAGTGAGCGTACTTTCGGTTTGCAGTAAGCAAACTATTTGTAAACATAGAGATGGGATATAGGAATGATGATTGTAAAATGTTCCAGGTCCACCATTTTGGCTTAACAAACTAAAACAAAACAATTTTGAAATGTTATTTATTTTTGATATTTCAAGATTAAGGTCATTGTGACAAACAAGCCAATTTGCTAGCATGTCAGATGGAATTTCCCACAATTCAAGTTTAATGCCATTACAGTGTATATTGTATGTTTTGGTTGAAAATTAATTTGAAATACATAATTTATAGGAAGACGTTTTCAGCTTTGACTGTTTGCAATGGTTTGGAGAAAAGGCACTGTTACTATATAGTATTAAATGTAATTGGATGACCAGTTATGCAAGCTCAGCTATACAGGACCCTAAACAGGTTAAAGGCAGTGTTGGAGCAAGTCTGACTCGGACTCAATGGATGAGTCCTAGTATGGACTCATACTCATACCCATTGGACTCGGACTCAAGCCTTGTGGACTCGGACTCGAACCCGAGTCCAGTCAAACATGGCAAATTTCAACTTTTAATATATAGGCCTAAGTCCAAATACTGAATAACTTGGAAATAAAAGTGTCTCAATTAGGTCATTATAATACACGTCAACTGTCCACAATATACTGCCCTCACATGTATAGCAGTATCTTGTACAATCATGTGTAACTTAGGCCTAAAAAAAGAGGCTTGTTTGCCCTTACAACAGTGTTCGATTTAGTGGGGTTTTACATGGCACAGATGCATGTAACATTTGCTCTGTGCATGTAAAATTTTGCCTGTGCATGCAAAATTTTGTGCTATTCAGCCTATTTTCAACAAAAAATCACAGTTGTGCATGCAACTTTTATTTTCTAAATCGAACACTGCCTTACAAAGATAAAAAAAAAGGGTCGGTCGGTCGGTCGGTCGCTTTTTTTTTTTTTTTTAAATATTGGACATGTTAGACAGAGAAGAACAGTCTTCTGTACATACATATTGCTTAATAAAACACTTTAATGTACTTTAAATTATACCACTAAATATCTATGGGATAATAAATTACCATCTTATACTTGGGGAAAATTGAACTTTTGTCACTTTTTGAAGATTTAAATGAAGATTTTTTTTTATTGATTTAAAAAAAAAAGTTGCAGGCAATTTTTAGATTTTTTGGGTCGGTCGCGTAAGGGCAAACAAACCACTTTTTATTTTAGGCCTTTAGTGTACAATGTATACCAAAACATGGCAAATAACATAAGCAAGTAAGTTCATCGTGTGGGTAAATTAATATGAGTGATATTCTTTTTACACTCCACAATTCATAAATGACAGCCAGTGAAAAGAATGAATTGAACCTGGGACCTGTGACACATTGCTTTTCAGTTAAAGGTGGTTGGTATGATCACTTTTGGAAATTTCACATGCTGTTTTCTATTCTACATAAAAGAACATCATTAAATTAGTCTAATTCCAAAGTTTGAGTGGAATTAATTCCATAGTTCTCATTTTAGAAGCGAAAGTTCACATACAATTTGTCCATAGAGTTGTACACAAATTGAATCGGTGGTAACCACCTTTCTCCGTAATTCACTACTTTTTCGCGTATATCTTCTAAATGAAAAATCTTTTGGGCCTAGAATTTTGCATGGATGATGAGAAAAATCTTCTGATATCAAAATCACAGTTTTGATGAGAAAATCCACCGTGGGAAAAAAGTGATCATACCAACTACCTTTAAGTTCAGTAAGTACATTCAATATTACATGTAAGTCAGTCAAAAAATAATGGCATTATTTATTTATTTATTTTTTCATCAGGGTTGAGGTCAATTTTTACAGAGCTTGGATGTTTTGGGTTACTTTTACTCAATTATGGTTGACTTTGGCAATCAAGAATTGACTCACCGACCAAGTTCCATGTACATGCACCAATGTTTACCCATTTGACCTTGAAGTGACTTTCAAAAAAATTCAGCATCAGTCAGACTCTTACCCTACCTACCTACCAAGTTTCTGTCCGTAAGACAATCTGTACAGATTTGACCCTGGATGCATGACCCCTTTCCAACATTGCGCGCCAACTCATTTGAACTTGGTCTGACCGGGCTTGAAGTGCATCCCCTATAAAACTAGCAAATGTTTGTGTTTGTGTTTGTGACCTTCTCAATTTTTTTTTTTCAACATCAATAATTGACACCACCCACCGAGTTACATGTCCATACACCAATGTTATTGTTTACCTATTTGACCTTGGATGACTTCGGTGACATTGAAGTGACCTTTAAAATTGTAAGCATCAAGAATTGACTCCAGCCATCAAATTTCATGCACGTCCATACACACATGTTTACCTTTGACATGGATGACCCCTATGACCTTCAAGTGACCTGGTATCGGACGCATACCCTACCTACCAAGTTTAACGTCCATACGACAATATGCACAAATCTGTTTGTTTGTATGGTGGGTTTGTTTGTTGTTGTTTTTTTGTGGTGTTTGTTTGTTTGTTTGTTATATTGGTCAATTTTTCGACCAATATACTGTATTCTAGCTGTTTCTTCTTCTTCTCCTTTCTGGCATCAGGCCTCCTGCTCAGTAACCCTTGGACCGATTTTGACCATTATTATGCTTTGGAGTGACCAAGTGCCAATGATATCGGTCGGCAAAACATAATAATGATAAAATTGGATGATTTTCGCCCAATATTTATTGATCTCGCTATGAGTTTAAAAATATTGAACTCGACTGCGTCTCGTCCAATATTTTTTAAAACTCATAGCTCGACCAATAAATGGGCTCAATCTATCCAATTTCATATAAAACTTGGTCAAAAGTATTCTTTTGTGCACCATTACTCAGGTTATGAAGCACAAAAGGTCAAAGGTCACACAAAGGTCACTAGAAGTCAAAACGTGATTTTTCACTTAATTTGCTCTTACTCCTTGTCGAAATGACTGAAAATCATCAAATTTTGGGATTTGTGTGCAATTTAACTTGAGAAGAAAAAAATCAAATTATCTAAGTGCGCGCTATACTGTATTCATTGCTGTTGTTGTCCAGCTAGTCTTTTAGTCTACAAATCTTTAATAAAAATCACGGCAAAAATGCATCAAAACATATGCTGTACACTGAAATGTTTAAGTTAAAAAAGCAATTTCACACATGTATTGTGGCATCAATTTGAGGAAGCAATGTAGTTTTTGTTGCTGTTTGCAATAAAACGGCTGGGGCTGAGACTATCGATGATTTGATCCCAAGAAATCATGATTCCCACGATGGTAATTGTAATGCATTATACAAAGCAAGATCCAATTGAGTTGTAAAAATGCCGATTAAGTTTCTTGCAACTCAATCAAGTATTTCCATGCGATCTGATATGATCAGGGTGATGACAACTCAATTCTGTAGGTAACACACACACACTAACACATACCAAACCAACCAATCATTTTGAATCTGTATAATCTGATTACTCTATTCTTTTTATTTACAGAAAATCAATGCTCTTTGATGGTCCAGATTTCCTGAAAGAAAAAAAGCCGTGGCTAACTACAGCACAAAATTCAAGATGATTCTTACTGTAATTTAGCAGTAACTGATACAATAACTACAACAATTGATTAATAATAATAGGTAAGAATGAATTTGAATGTGAAAATTAATGTTCTTCAGTGTATCCATAGATCCTTTTCTCAAGGATGGTATCTGATGTAGGATATATTACAGTAGAACAGCGGTTCTTGAACTTTAGGAATAAGGGCGCAATACATGCAAAGCATTGCATTAATAGGTCCAACAGCAGTATACACAGAACATTTTAAAGTTGTAGGCTCAACCCCATTGAATTACTTGAATTAATTACTTAAATAATGTCTCAATCATTTTCAACGAATCCAACACTACATCCTATGTTACCGATGTTTAACTGCAATAGCCTTCCTTATAGATTATCAAAATAATGCACTTATCAATTGCATCCCCGGCCCAGGGGGACCCGGGGATTAGGGCCGGGACGTACAAATTGCCCATGTGACGTCCCTGGTACAATCGAATACGGTCTCCGCAGGGCAGGGCACTATTTTTTGTACGTCCCCGCTACAGTCCCCCTTGTTCGGGACAAAGTGTACAGTCCCGGCCACCCATTTCCCAGGACAAAGTATTCACCCGGCTACAGTCCCAAGGTCGCTTATTTCTTTCTGCAACCATAACGGATTGCATTTCTATGTGTTCCCTTAGTGGTATTAGGCATATTTCGTCAAGCGCATTGCATCTCTAGCTTATTTATAGCAAGCGCCTGGGGTGTACATTTGTGTGCATTAGCGTACGTCCCCGCTACACGCCCTGGCTAGCAGGGGCACAGTTTGTATGTCCGCGTACACTCCCCTGCATAGCCGGGCATCATTTTTGTACACTCGTGTACGGTCCCCGCAGTGGGTCTCCGTCATGCCCGGGTCCCCGGGAGCCGGGCTTGTAATTGATAAGTGCATAATAGTCATAATAGTCAATGCAAGATGAAGCAGATTCAGATTTGTAATAAATACCCTGCGCTATCATCACACCACACTAAACCAACCAATTAAAGTTCCTCCCAATCAGCAATGCATAGAATGTGGCATTAAGTTCCATTAACCCAAGCTTCTAATATTTTGTTTCCCTATGCAGGTTCATCTATTTGGGGTAGTCTGTAATTCTGGATTATTCAACCCATCTGTGCCAGCCTATACCTACCAGTTTAAGCCTGCTGTGCATCAAACTTAAACTCAAGCATTAAAATGCTGTTTCTATGGATGACTCATCTTTCAAGTTATGCTGAACTAATGTTCATTTTAAGGATAATTTTCAATGGTCATCTTTCCTGTCCACTGACAAAAATGTGGATCATTATTGTGTTTCAGAGAAACAGTGAGACCTCATGTATAAAGACTAAGAGAGATGTATCACTCTCTGGACTCAATTGTGGAGCTCATCATTTTGTGAATTTGTGAGTGCTGTAATTATTGAGCTATGACTCAAATGTAGATAAAAGTGTACATTTTTCGAAAGGAAATGGATCAGAGAATCCACATTTGGCATCAATTTTGACCCAAAATGTTGATTTCTTTTTTAGGAAATCACAAAATTCACTTTTTTGACCCAATTCTTTTTTTTACACAGCTGACAAAAATGATTTTGAGTAAAAATTGCCCATTGATTATGATGTAAAGACACTAACTTTGGGACGAATTTCTCATTTTTTAACCTAATCTAATATATTTTGAAATTTTGACCAAAAAGTGGCAAAAAAGTGAGAAAATTAAAACAGTTTTCGCTAAGTTACCCTGGGGCCATTATTTCATCAAAAAACTGCCAAACCGGGTGACACAAGCACACCGCATCGTATTAACTCGTAGTACCGGTTTGGCAGTTTTTCGATGAAATAATGGCCCCAGGGTGTATACTAAGGAGTTATCATACTTAAGTATAATAACTCCTTGAGTATACTGAGCCAAGTATGGTTGACCCCCGTGGCCTAGCGGTAAGTTGTTTGCCTCTGAATCTTAACCCAGGGGTCCGGGGTTCCCCCTCGCTTTTTGGCCGCAAAAAAAAAATCTTTGGAAAATGTGCCTCGGTGTTAGGGTTATTTCACTGTGAATTATGAGCCATATGTGACAAAATTTGATGCAAATCAGGTGTCAAAATAAAAAAAAGCATCCTTCAAAATGTTCAAGTGGTGCGTACATGTACATACCCCTTAGAAAAAGGGAATTAATGTGGCCTCTTATTTCAGAGTGTCAATGGCATGTTGTCTCACACCTTACAGGACAATTATTTTGTTTGCAGAACCTTAAAAGTTTCTCCAAAGGGTTCTTAAAATATGAAGAACTGCGTTTTGAGGAATTATTTTCCCTATTTGAAGGTTTATTGTAAATCTCTACTGAACCCTAATAAATTGAGGACTTTAGGGCAAACCACTAAAGGGCTCTCTAAATAGACCAGAAAAAAGGTATGAATGTCTAAACAACAATTTGGTTCCTCTTAAAATATTCTGAAAGGTTTAGGCACGCAGAACAATTTGGTTCTAAGAACCATGAAAGGGTCTAGATAGAAAACAAAAATGATTGTTTATAATTATGATCACCATCAGTACTGATCACCATCACATTTTGTAAGGTCAACAAAAGGATCTTTTTGTTAAATTGTTTGCCAATTTTGTAAAGATTATTGTGTTCATCATTATAATGGGATTAATTTGGTATAGTTGCCATTGATATTATTTAAAAAATAAACTAGATATTATAAATTCATCAATAGAAATTGTGTGTGTCTTGATTTATTGTGTAGTAAAAAGTAAACCTTATGCTAACAGATTTCTGTGACCACGCCACTGGGTGGTTTACATATTTTGCACTGCTGACAGTAGTGTGTATGGCAAGCTTAATGTATAATAATTGGATAAACACGGTTTATTAGACAATAAACTGTGTTTATCGTCTATAAACACTGTTTATTGACCGATAAACTGAGTTTATCAAGATAAACTATGTTTTTCCAGCAAAAAAGAGTGTTTATCGATAATCACTGTTTTTCGATCGAAAAACAGTGTTTTTCAATTTGATAAACTGAGTTTAATGAAAAGTTTATCGATAAACACTATTTTTCGCTCGAAAAACAGTTTATCAAATTGAAAAACAGTGTTTATCGATAAACAGTGTTTTTCAATTTGAAAAAATGAGTTTATCGATGAACAGTTTACCGAGTGTAAAACAGTGTATCGATAAACAAGAGTTTTTCGAGTGAAAAAACAGTGTTTTTCAATCGAAAAAAACCCTTTTTCAATGTGATAAACTATTTTTTTCGCTCGAAAAACATAGTTTATCAAGATAAACTCAGTTTATAGGTCAAAAATCATTGTTCGCTCGATTAACAGTGTTTATCAGTTTTTGAGCGAAAAACAGTGTTTATCAATAAACTCCAGTTTATCGATGAAAAACAGTGTTTATCGATAAACTCAGTTTATCGATAAACACTGTTTTTCATCGATAAACTGAGTTTCAATTTGATAAAATATGTTTTTCGAGCGAAAAACAGTGTTTATGGATCAACTCTGTTTTTAATCGAAAGAGAGTGTTTTTCAGTTTGATATTAAACTGAGTTTATCGAGCGAAAAACACTGTTTATCAATAAATTCTGTTAATCGATATAAAACTCTGTTTTTCAATTTAATAAACAGTGTTTATTGACTATGTTTTTTGCTTGAAAAACATAGTTTATCTCGATCAATTCAGTTTATAGTTTATTGTTTTCCGACCGATAAACAGTGTTTATTGGCGATAAATCGTGTTTATCAAATTATTTTATACCATAGGGTCTTCAATATATATTTGGGGGGGGGGGGGGGGGGGCATAACCAACTGGTGTTTTTTTTAAACATTTCATAGGGGGCATATGGGGGCCAAGCCATCTGGCAGGGGGGGGGGGGGGTGGCACATCCCCTCTATGAGTTTACGCCTCTGGCTGCGCCGGTCAAATTTCCTATAGGGACCGCACATATTCATGATACTATGCGACCCATCCCCGGACCCATCACATCAAAACATTTAGTACAGCTAAAGCTTGATTTGAGCATGTTTTGATGTTAAAATCAGACTGCATAAAAGACCCCAAGAGGTATGTTTGGATGTGCATGTGATGGGTCACATAATTTATACTTATTAATTGGGGTGGGGTGTTTTCATCATCAGTTTCGTAATTTTATTTCATGTTGTCTTTAAAAAGCTTGATAGGCTACATGTAGCTTGAATTACCCAGTCTGACACCTCCCTGCATTAACTATCATACCAAAGCCCACCCCCCACCCGTTGTTGTCATGATTGGGAGGAGGTATAAACGTCTAAACAACAATTTGGTTTCTCGTAAAATATTCTCAAAGGTGTAGGCACAGAACAATATTTAGATAACAAAAATGATAATAATTGCTTATAACCAACAAAGGGGTCTTTTGTTTTAGTAAAACACGTCTTTATAACATCCAGCAGCGGGGCGGCGCCGGGCACCTCCCTCCTCCATGCAGCGCTAAGAGATGCGCGTACGCGGAATTACATACTACGGTGCGCCGTATGGGTAAACGCGAACATTCCAGTCCTTCTCATGGGGGCACTACACTAAATCCTTCCGCGTTTGGTGTAGGGTTCGGAGAAATAGTACCTATATCAATTTGATCATCGTCCCAGGGGAAGCAAATAGAAGTAAATCTTGCTTATTTTTTATGAAAAAGATAGAATAGAACCTCAGCATTGCTAATGTGGTCAAAAATCGTCGGAATCGAATACGCACGGGAGCCTAGGCTGCGGAAGGATATCGTTACCGGAACCGGTGAGGAAGCGAAAATATCGGTTTAAAATGGTGAGGGCGCTGTTTAGGTGACCGTAGCGAAAAATTTCATCTAGATGGGTCAAGAAAAATCAAGTTTAAAATAAAATTCAACACATATCTAATACATTCATGCGAAATAAAAACTTCCATCATTGTTAGGGAGCGGTCACTATTTACGCCAGGGGGGGGGGGGGGGAATGGAGGATTTCCATCTATTTTCCCCACATTTTTTCATGTTCCCCCTTTTGTCTTCCAAAAAAATTTCAGGTTCCCCCCATCCATCAGGTAAAAAAGTTGATGTTCCCCCCTCCCTATTAAAACCCCTTATTATTTTTTTCCCCACACGTGTAAAAAAAAAAATTCGTTCCCCCCTCAGTTGATTTTTAAATATTCGCGTTCCCCCCTGTCTGTATAGATTTTTTTTCGCGTTCCCCCCTTAACTCCTCCATTCCCCCCCCCCTGGCGTAAATAATGCCCGCTCCCTTACGTGGGGTAAAAATACGGTCTTGAAAAAGGGCCGAAACGCGTGTATTTCAATGGGAGACGTATTTAGTGGTGTGCCCCCTCATAGAGCGTCCTTGCTTGGGACTTCTGAAACGACTACCCAGAAATGGGAGGAACTAGCTCGTAGTAAAACACGTCTTTATAACAACGTCTCCTATTGGTTCACTGATTACACTTACAAGATGAATATTCAGTTTTATTACCATAAAATTAACATCTTTTGTGCGGACTCAGTTGGTGCGTGTACTCAGAATTGTGTGTGTGTTTGAACTTTGGGTGTGCGGAGAGTAGGGGTGTATTAAGTCGCGTGCGTGTGTATTATAGTCGGCGGTGTGGGAATATTCTGTGTGGGTTAAAGATTTTTATTACGCTCTCGTTGGTGTGTGTAATGCTCATTGGCGAATAAAGTTCGTAGGGGTGTACATGGGATGGGGTGTGTGTGGGTATTGGAGCGTGTTTGTATATTATGTAGTGTGTATTATGAATTATGCGTGTTTTATTAAATTGCGTTTTATATTTCACCGCGTTTATTAGGCATTCTGTGTGGTTGCGTGTGTAAGTTGGATGTATTTGTATATGTTGTTGCGTATGTATATTATATTTTGTGTGCACAACCAATAATATA
>CM069450.1:40166032-40199224 GCA_035610835.1 Ophiura sarsii | reverse complement strand
CCCTTTGAAAATGTTTCAATTACACCTTCCCAGCATCGCTTCTCTTTCGCAAACTTTTGAGATGTGATTTTTTGACATAAATCAGCAATGTGCAACGCATTCTTATCACCCGCACCCCTTTGAAAATGTTTAAATTGCACATCATTCAACATCCCTATTCTTTCTCCCAACTCTTGAGACATGATATTTTGAAATAGGTGAGAATGCAACGCACTCTAAATGGGAAAATAGCGCCATAACAGTACTCGCACCCCTTTGAAAATGCGTGATTTAAACATAATCTATGTCGTTTCCCTTCCCCGCACCCCTTTGAAAATGTTTCAATTACACATTCCCAGCATCGCTTCTCTTTCGCAAACTTTTGAGATGTGATTTGTTGACATAATACAGCAATGTGCAACGCATTCGTATCACCCGCACCCCTTTGAAAATGTTTAAGTTACACACCATTCAACATCCCTATTCTTTCTCCCAACTCTTGAGACATGATCTTTTGAAATAGGCGAGAGTGCAACGCACTCTAAATGGGAATATAGCGCCATAACAGTACTCGCACCCCTTTCAAAATGCCTGATTTAAACATAATCTATGTCGATCACCTTTCCCGCACCCCTTTGAAAATGTTTCAATTACACATTCCCAGCATCGCTTCTCTTTCGCAAACTTTTGAGATGTGATTTTTTGACATAACTCAACAATGTACAACGCATTCTTATCACCCGCACCCCTTTGAAAATGTTTAATTTACACACCATTCAACAGCCCTATTCTTTCTCCCAACTCTTGAGACATGATATTTTGAAATAGGCGAGAGTGCAACGCACTCTAAATGGGAAATAGCGCCATAACCATGATAACAGTATACTCGCACCCCTTTGAAAATGCGTGATTTAAACATAATCTATGTCGTTTCCCTTCCCCGCACCCTTTGAAAATGTTTCAATTATACATTCCCAGCATCGCTTCTCTTTCGCAAACTTTTGAGATGTGATTTTTTGACATAAATCAGCAATGTGCAACGCATTCTTATCACCTGCACCCCTTTGAAAATGTTTAAGTTACACACCATTCAACATCCCTATTCTTTCTCCCAACTCTTGAGACATGATATTTTGAAATAGGCGAGAGTGCAACGCACTCTAAATGGGAAAATAGCGCCATACTCGCACCCCTTTGAAAATGCGTGATTTAAACATAATCTATGTCGTTTCCCTTCCCCGCACCCCTTTGAAAATGTTTCAATTACACATTCCCAGCATCGCTTCTCTTTCGCAAACTTTTGAGATGTGATTTTTTGACATAAATCAACAATGTACAACGCATTCTTATCACCCGTACCCCTTTGAAAATGTTTAAGTTACACACCATTCAACATCCCTATTCTTTCTCCCAACTATTGAGACATGATATTTTGAAATAGGCGAGAGTGCAACGCACTCTAAATGGGAATATAGCGCCATAACAGTACTCGCACCCCTTTCAAAATGCCTGATTTAAACATAATCTATGTCGATCACCTTTCCCGCACCCCTTTGAAATGTTTTCAATTACACATTCCCAGCATCGCTTCTCTTTCGCAAACTTTTGAGATGTGATTTTTTGACAGACAACAGTAATGTGCAACGCATTCTTATCAACCGCACCCCTTTGGAAATGTTCAAATAACACCATTCACCTATTACCATTCACCTATTACACCTATTCTTTCTCCCAACTCTTGAGACATGACATTTTGAAATAGGCGAGAGTGCAACGCACTCTAAATGGGAAATAGCGCCATAACCATGATAACAGTATACTCGCACCCCTTTGAAGATGCGTGATTTTAAACATAATCTATGTCGTTTCCCTTCCCCGCACCAACTCGTGTTATGGTACATATGATGGTTTGGAGGTAAATTTACTAAAGTTTAATACCGTAAAGTGAACATTTTCGCGTGTATAATTTTTCGCGATTATTTGCACACTTTGAACAATTTACGAATTTGAGCTTTTGCCCTTTGCCGCCCCCCCCCCCCCCCCCCCCACCCCCACCACCACCACCACCCCTGATAATAAGTGACTCTGGCTACGCTTCTGCACTCCAATCTAGAAATTTCTTTTTCATTAAACTTTTACCTCTACCCTGGATCTTATGTTATGGTTTGAAGGTAAATTTACCCACGTTTAATACTATAGGGGTGAACATTTTTGCGTGTATACATTTTTCGCGCTTGGCACATTTTGAACAATTTCGTTTTTATTTTATTTTTGCGATTTTGAGCTTCCTTACATAGACCTACATACACAATGAATATATTTGCGCGCCTTTATTTGCGTGTTTGCTGAGATTTAGCACGAAAAGCGCAAAAATAAATGTAGCGCGAAAAAGAACACGTTGACACTTTCTGGAATCACAACAAAAACCATGAATAAACACATAACACTGCTCGCCAGAGCTATAATGTAGAACAGTAGTCTATGGTCACTATGCATAGTATACACTCTATCAAGGACAGTTTGCGTGAACTGTCAAACATCATTATATTAATACAGATCGGGTGGCTGGGGCATACAAAACCAGCAGCGAAAAGATTTAAATCTTAAATACTTAATTGGGCTCATGGTGACTTTTATTTGTGAACCGGTGAGGCGATCCACAGAATCAATGGATGAGAATCAGACAAATTTGCTTGGAAACAACTCCTAATGGACTCGCGATGAAAGATTTATCACCATAATATGAGATGGTTCATCATAACTGATGTGTGGACCAAGTATGAAATGATTTCTCCAACCTTCATCCCCGAGATGCGACTGGGTTTTAAAAATACACAGTCTTAATACTTTACCGTACCTATTCAAATCTTAATCTTTTACCGTCAATATAATCTTTTACGGGAGTTACGCAACTCTGTAACCTTTAACGTCTAATCCTTTACCTTACCTATTCAAATCTTAATCTGTTAACGTGACAATAGCATTGGTGACACGAACCCAACGTTTATTGCCAGTCAGAAGTCAAGGCATGAAAATACCGTCTATTTTGTTCGCCCCGGCCCGCCAGTAAAGCGAGATTTCACGAAAACAAATAGAAATCGTGTAATTTACAACTCGCGATTGTGACGGATTGCCTCCATCAATTTTAATCATCTTAGGCTCATTTTGAAGAGGAAGTCCTAATTAGTTAGGATATTATTTTCGATGTAATAAAAAACATGATTTTCGTTACTTTTGTTGAGTCGATAAAGATGCATTTTCAATGCGATCGTAAACATCGTAATTTTGTTGATTTTTAGACGTCGCAGCAAAAACTTTGTGCACAAGAAATGTTCCTAACGTATTAAACTTTATCAAAAATATGTTTATTTGTAATACATGTTTGGACAGGGGTCAGGGCCACGACTTTTATTTACCTTTAGTAAAAAATATACGCCATTTTCCAACACACAGAGACTAAACCGTTTTTTCTAACAAAAGGTATTCAGCAGGATTCGAACCGAGGAGGGGAGAATCCATTATGGATTACTAGTCCATAGTCGTAACCGCTCGGCCATAACTACTCATTGACGTGTCTATGTGTTCTCTATATTTGAACTAGTGGTGAACTATTGAGTATTCGACGACATTTTAGCCAAATTGAACCCAGTTTCTAAATTGTATTTTAAATGTGAAAACGGTGTCGCTGCAAGCTAGGTTTGGATTCAATGTAAAGAGCAATAAATTGATGATCGTAAAAGGTTATTAATTTAAAGCTTTTAATGAGACAGGGGTCAGGGCCACGGGAAATATACTTTATTTTTTTCAGTAAAATTCTTCAGAAAATGGCATTTTCAAGCAGAAACGTCCCTGCAAACATGACTTTAGCATATCAAAATAATGGATTAATATTGTATTGGTCCCCTTAGTGAAAATCCCCCTAGTCACTAGCCTCGGTTCGAGGCTTCTGGGCCCTGGGATACTTTATTTTATTTTGTTCTCTCTCTCTCTCTGTTTTCAGTGAGCTTGGTTGATTTGTATTCAGTGTGTCCTGTCCCCCTACCTCTGTTGTGATCAGATCCCAATGGTCTTGGTTGGCACAGGTTTAAAAATAGTTGAAGTAAGTTGCTGATCCCCTGTATATTTATGACACTACTCTCAACAGTAACAGGTACCCGGTCTACTAAATGCTCACATCCTGAGTTTCTACCCGCCCGAGAATTTTCGACGGTCACCGCAACAACGCTAGTAGCGTTGTTGCGGTGACCGTCGAAAATTAATACCGTAGTAGTTTTACGGGGGAAACTGACCAAAAAGTGGCCCAATATGACTTGGAAAGATGACCTGGCAATGCTGTAGCGTATCAAAGGCTTTATACCCATTTGAAATACCTGGGCTATTGTTGTCAATAATCACCGATACAGATAAGCTGCTGTTATTATTCACGAGAGTCATATCATGTATTTTGAGTCTAATGAGGGCTCCCTGTGCGTACCATTTGAAATTATGGACTGAAGGTGGGGTAACCGTGGGTGGGGTGGCGCAAACGTGTTTCATTTTTTACAATTATATTAGGGTGTAACTAGAGAAGGGGCAGGGCATCGATACCCCTCATGCCCTTGCCCTTCCACCCAAATGAAATAACCAACTCAATGTATATTCTCAAAAATAGTCGGTTATGCCCCTCCCCCCTCCCCCCGACCACAGACATGTTCCCTCGGGGGGGGGGGGGGGGGGGGGGGGGTACTCAGATTTGGTTTGATCAAAACCCCTACCCATTTCTAAGGGTGATTTTGGAAAAATCGGTACCCATTTTTAGGGGTTTTGCTTCATTTTAGACCAAATTGTCGCAAATTATCGGGAAAAAGACCTAATGTTTGCCAATTTCCACGAAAATAGACCCATGTCTAAGGATTTTTCAGTTGAAAAGCCTACCCATGGCTAAGGATGTCTCATGAAAAAACGACCCACTGAAGCGGCACGTCTCCGTATGCCTTACATACGTGAGTACCCCCCCCCCCCCCGGATGTTCCCTCCCCGGTCGATCTCCTCTTATCCCCACCCCACCTCCAAATTGATGACCCCATTTACATAGTTACGTTACGCCACTGCATACAAATCAAGTAAAAAAACATCAGCAAAAAAACAAACAAATAATCGACTAATATAGAAATCAACCCATTTGATCATATAGTGAACAGGGCGTCGTAGGTAGGCCTACTATATATATACATGTACCATACTAAATAGGCATATACTATAAGGCACACTAGTGCCGCAATGGGCCATATCGAATTTCAATGTGAACCCAGACCTCCACCCCCCCCCCCCCCCCCCCCCCCCCACCCACCCACCTCGAAACTAATGCAGCGTACATGGACACCAAACAAACTTGCATTAAACGTTGGGTTTTTATCATGATGGTGAAAAGGGCGTCGTAGGGAAAGCTGTTGAGTGAAGGTCCCAATGAAGCGTCAGCAGATGTATGAATATACCATACTAAAGAGGCGTATATAAGCATTAAGGTGCGATATTACATTTAGCTGCATTAGAAACCTAATAGCCACCAATAGCCTCAGCTATTGCGGATACTAGCTAATGGTACTTGTAGCTGATATTGGATGATATTAGGTAATAAAGGGGGATATTGGATATTAGCTATAGGTAATAAGATATTAGCTACTACAATTAACCCGTTAATGCCGTAGCTATTATCAGCTATAGCTAGCTAATATGGTATATTAGTATAGAACTCAAATACATATAATATCAGCTATTTTATATTAGCTATAGCTATAAGATATTAGCTATTACAATGTGTTTATTGTATTAGCTAATATCAGCTACAAACCTACCTATAGCTGATATTAGCTATTACAACATTCTATTATCACAATCATATAAGCTATTGCCTTCTAATATAAGCTGATATCGGCTAACTAGAGCGCTAGCTAATATAAGCTACTACCCGCTAATGCGATATGATAGTTCGATTTCTTCTTTATTGTAAACATAGATATACCAGCTATTAGCTATTAGAACAATCTAATATACGCTATTGGAAGCTAATATAAGCTATTGGTAGCTAATATCAGCTATTGATAGCTAATATCGGGTTATGCGCTAATAGTTAGATTTTGATTTTATTATAAACATAGCTATAGCTGATATAAGCTATTACAACAATCTATTATAAGCTACGGGTAGCTAATATAAGCTATTGGTAGCCAATATAAGCTATCGATACCTAATATTGGCTAATAGGATAATGGTACATAGATTCTTACTTTATTCTAAATCTAGCTATAGCTGATATTAGCTATTACAACCTTCTATTATAACAATCATGTAAGCTATTGCTATATAACATAAGCTGATATCGGCTTAATAAAGCGCTAGCTAATATATATAGCTAATATTCGCTAATGCGATATGGTAGTTCGATTTCTTCTTTATTCTAGACATAGATATACCAGCTATTAGCTATTACAACAATCTAATAATACGCTATTGGTAGCTTATATAAGCTATTGGTAGCTAATGTCCCGGCTAATGTCAGCTATTGATAGCTAATATCGGGTTATGCGCTAATGGTAGTTATATTTTTACTTTATTATAAACCTAGCTATAGCTGATATTAGCTATTACAACAATATATTTTAAGATAAAACATTAACTTGATCGTTTCCCAAACACATCAAGGGTCGTCCTTAAAAAAGCCAATAAAATGTAAAAATGTAAACACCTTTTAAGGTGGTTACATTTGATATAACTTTGGTGTAGGAAGCCAATGACGTTTAAACCGGTATTAAAAGCATGTTAAGAGTTTAAACATCACATTGTTGGTGTTTTTAACTTGGTGTTAGAAGCCATAGAAATTTAAACCCTTATTGAACGTTAAAACATCAAATCGATCCCGGAACACACGATTGGTCGTTCTTTAAAACGTGTAGGTGTAGAAAGCCAATAAAAGTTAAAATTCTTAATATGCATGATAACACTTTCTACGCGGCCATAATTTACCATAATTATTATCGAACAACAGATTTTTCGGAAACCTTTCGTAACAGTTTTCAATGAGGAAAAAATATAAAATAAAGATAGCCCATTAGCAGATAGGGGTAGCTGATATAAGCTAAGGGGTTGTGATAGCTGATAGCCGCAATAGCTATATAAGTTTTCAATGAGTGAAAAAATATATAATAAAGATAGGCCTAGCCCATTAGCAGATAGGGGTAGCTAATATAGTGATAGCTGATAGCTCAATAGCTACGTTTTCGAGGGGAAAAATATAAAATAAAGATATCCCATTAGCAGATAGGGGTAGCTAATATAAGCTAACGGGTTGTGAAAGCTGATAGCTCAATAGCTAAGTTTTCGAGGGAAAAAATAAAAAATAAAAATAGCCTATTAGCAGATAGGGGTAGCTAATATAAGCTAACGGGTTGTGATAGCTGATAGCTCAATAGCTACGTTTAAGAGGGGAAAAAATATAAAATAAAGATAGCCCATTAGCAGATAGGGGTAGCTAATATAAGCTAACGGGTTGTAATAGCTGATAGCTCAATAGCTACGTTTTCGAGGGGGAAAAATATAAAATCAAGATAGCCCATTAGCAGATAGGGGTAGCTAATATAAGCTAACGGGTTGTGATAGCTGATAGCTCAATAGCTACAGTTTTCGAGGGAAAAGATACAAAATAAAGATAGCCCATTAGCAGATAGGGTAGCTAATATAAGCTAACGGGTTGTGATAGCTGATAGCTGAATAGCTACGTTTTCCAGGGGAAAAAAATATAAAATCAAGATAGCCCATTAGCAGATAGGGGTAGCTAATATAAGCTAACGCGTTGTGATAGCTGATAGCTCAATAGCTACGATTTCAGGGAAAAAAATATAAAATCAAGATAGCCCATTAGCAGATAGGGGTAGCTAATATAAGCTAACGCGTTGTGATAGCTGATAGCTCAATAGCTACGATTTCGAGGAAAAAAAATATAAAATCAAGATTGCCCATTAGCAGATAGGGGTAGCTAATATAAGCTAACGGGTTGTGATAGCTGATAGCTCAATAGCTACAGTTTCGAGGGGAAAAAATATAAAATAAAGATAGCCCATTAGCAGATAGGGTAGATAATATAAGCTAACGGGTTGTGATAGCTGATAGCTCAATAGCTACGTTTTCCAGAGGAAAAAAATATAAAATCAAGATAGCCCATTAGCAGATAGGGGTAGCTAATATAAGCTAACGGGTTGTGATAGCTGATAGCTCAATAGCTACAGTTTTCGAGGGAAAACATATAAAATAAAGATAGCCCATTAGCAGATAGGGTAGCTAATATAAGCTAACGGGTTGTGATAGCTGATAGCTCAATAGCTACGTTTTCCAGGGAAAAAATAAAATAAAATCAAGATAGCCCATTAGCAGATAGGGGTAGCTAATATACGCTAACGCGTTGTGATAGCTGATAGCTCAATAGCTACGATTTCCAGGGAAAAAATAAAATAAAATCAAGATAGCCCATTAGCAGATAGGGGTAGCTAATATAAGCTAACGCGTTGTGATAGCTGATAGCTCAATAGCTACGTTTTCCAGGGGAAAAAATATAAAATCAAGATAGCCCATTAGCAGATAGGGGTAGCTAATATAAGCTAACGCGTTGTATTAGCTGATAGCTCAATAGCTACGTTTTCCAGGGGAAAAAATATAACATCAAGATAGCCCATTAGCAGATAGGGGTAGCTAATATAAGCTAACGCGTTATGATAGCTGATAGCTCAATAGCTACGATTTCCAGGGGGAAAAAATATAAAATCAAGATAGCCCATTAGCAGATAGGGGTAGCTAATATAAGCTAACGGGTTGTGATAGCTGATAGCTCAATAGCTACGATTTCCAGGGAAAAAAACTATAAAATAAAGATAGCCCATTAGCAGATAGGGGTAGGTAATATAAGCTAACGGGTTGTGATAGCTGATAGCTCAATAGCTAGGATTTCCAGGGGAAAAATATAAAATCAAGATAGCCCATTAGCAGATAGGGGTAGCTAATATAAGCTAACGGGTTGTGATAGCTGATAGCTCAATAGCTACGTTTTCCAGGGGAAAAAAAATCAAGATAGCCCATTAGCAGATAGGGGTAGCTAATATAAGCTAACGCGTTGTGATAGCTGATAGCTCAATAGCTACGATTTCCAGGGAAAAAATAAAAATAAAATCAAGATAGCCCATTAGCAGATAGGGGTAGCTAATATAAGCTAACTGGTTGTGATAGCTGATAGCTCAATAGCTACGATTTCCAGGGAAAAAAATATAAAATCAAGATAGCCCATTAGCAGATAGGGGTAGCTAATATAAGCTAACGGGCTGTGATAGCTGATAGCTCAATAGCTACGTTTTCAAGGGAAAAAAATATAAAATCAAGATAGCCCATTAGCAGATAGGGGTATCTAATATAAGCTAACGCGTTGTGATAGCTGATAGCTCAATAGCTACGATTTCGAGGGAAAAAATATAAAATCAAGATAGCCCATTAGCAGATAGGGTTAGCTAATATAAGCTAACGGGTTGTGATAGCTGATAGCTCAATAGCTACATTTTCCAGGGAAAAATATATAAAATGAAGATAGCCCGTTAGCAGATAGGGGTAGCTGATATAAGCTAACGGGTTGTGATAGCTGATAGCTCAATAGCTACGTTTTCCAGGGAAAAAATAAATAAAATCAAGATAGCCCATTAGCAGATAGGGGTAGCTAATATAAGCTAACGCGTTGTGATAGCTGATAGCTCAATAGCTACGTTTTCCAGGGGAAAAAATATAAAATCAAGATAGCCCATTAGCAGATAGGGGTAGCTAATATAAGCTAACGCGTTGTATTAGCTGATAGCTCAATAGCTACGTTTTCCAGGGGAAAAAAATATAAAATCAAGATAGCCCATTAGCAGATAGGGGTAGCTAATATAAGCTAACGCGTTGTGATAGCTGATAGCTCAATAGCTACGATTTCCAGGGAAAAAAAATATAAAATCAAGATAGCCCATTAGCAGATAGGGGTAGCTAATATAAGCTAACGGGTTGTGATAGCTGATAGCTCAATAGCTACGATTTCCAGGGAAAAAAACTATAAAATAAAGATAGCCCATTAGCAGATAGGGGTAGCTAATATAAGCTAACGCGTTGTGATAGCTGATAGCTCAATAGCTACGATTTCGAGGAAAAAAAATATAAAATCAAGATAGCCCATTAGCAGATAGGGGTAGCTAATATAAGCTAACGGGTTGTGATAGCTGATAGCTCAATAGCTACAGTTTTCGAGGGAAAAGATACAAAATAAAGATAGCCCATTAGCAGATAGGGTAGCTAATATAAGCTAACGGGTTGTGATAGCTGATAGCTGAATAGCTACGTTTTCCAGGGGAAAAAATATAAAATCAAGATAGCCCATTAGCAGATAGGGGTAGCTAATATAAGCTAACGCGTTGTGATAGCTGATAGCTCAATAGCTACGATTTCGAGGAAAAAAAATATAAAATCAAGATAGCCCATTAGCAGATAGGGGTAGCTAATATAAGCTAACGGGTTGTGATAGCTGATAGCTCAATAGCTACAGTTTTCGAGGGGAAAAAATATAAAATAAAGATAGCCCATTAGCAGATAGGGTAGATAATATAAGCTAACGGGTTGTGATAGCTGATAGCTCAATAGCTACGTTTTCCATGGGAAAAAAATATAAAATCAAGATAGCCCATTAGCAGATAGGGGTAGCTAATATAAGCTAACGCGTTGTGATAGCTGATAGCTCAATAGCTACGATTTCCAGGGAAAAAAATAAAATAAAATCAAGATAGCCCATTAGCAGATAGGGGTAGCTAATATAAGCTAACTGGTTGTGATAGCTGATAGCTCAATAGCTACGATTTCCAGGGAAAAAAATATAAAATCAAGATAGCCCATTAGCAGATAGGGGTAGCTAATATAAGCTAACGGGCTGTGATAGCTGATAACTCAATAGCTACGTTTTCCAGGGAAAAAATATAAAATCAAGATAGCCCATTAGCAGATAGGGGTATCTAATATAAGCTAACGCGTTGTGATAGCTGATAGCTCAATAGCTACGATTTCGAGGGAAAAAATATAAAATCAAGATAGCCCATTAGCAGATAGGGTTAGCTAATATAAGCTAACGGGTTGTGATAGCTGATAGCTCAATAGCTACATTTTCCAGGGAAAAATATATAAAATGAAGATAGCCCATTAGCAGATAGGGGTAGCTAATAT
Organism: Ophiura sarsii; assembly: GCA_035610835.1. Taxonomy (NCBI): domain Eukaryota; kingdom Metazoa; phylum Echinodermata; class Ophiuroidea; order Amphilepidida; family Ophiuridae; genus Ophiura; species Ophiura sarsii. The sequence goes on along the minus strand of CM069450.1, from coordinate 40,187,989 downwards.
AAGCTAAACATTACTTTTGTTAGGGGTACCCCTATAGCTGATAGCGATAGCTAATATACGATCCCTATACATATACATGTATAATAGTAACAAAAATCTCGTTACATTTAGCAAAAAAGGGCTACTGTTAGAATATATAATATACACATAAATAGCTCCTAATAGCCAAGGCCCTTAAAAAAAACTGTAATACCGCACCTAACTCTATATAAGGCACACTAGCGCCGCAATGGCCCCCGCAATGGCCATATCCAATTTCAATATGAGCCGCCCACCCCCGATAAATGCCGCGCCTACATGCACACCAACAAAGCTTGCAGTAAACTTTGGGTTCGTGTCACCAATGCTATTGTCACGTTAACAGATTAAGATTTGAATAGGTAAGGTAAAGGATTAGACGTTAAAGGTTACAAAGTTGCGTAACTCCCGTAAAGGATTATATTGACGGTAAAAGATTAAGATTTGAATAGGTACGGTAAAGTATTAAACGTTAAAAGATTACAAAGTTGCATCACTCCCGTAAAGGATTATGCTAGCTGACGTTAAATGATTAAGATTTGAATAGCTACGGTAAAGTATTAGACGTTAAAAGATTACAAAGTTGCATCACTCCCGTAAAGGATTATGCTGACGTTAAATGATTAAGATTTGAATAGCTACGGTAAAGTATTAGACGTTAAAAGATTACAATGTTGCATCACTCCCGTAAAGGATTATGCTGACGTTAAATGATTAAGATTTGAATAGCTACGGTAAAGTATTAGACGTTAAAAGATTACAAAGTTGCATCACTCCCGTAAAGGATTATGCTAGCTGACGTTAAATGATTAAGATTTGAATAGCTACGGTAAAGTATTAAACTTTAAAAGATTACAAAGTTGCATCACTCCCGTAAAGGATTATGCTGACGTTAAATGATTAAGATTTAAATAGCTACGGTAAAGTATTAGACGTTAAAAGATTACAAAGTTGCATCACTCCCGTAAAGGATTATGCTGACGTTAAATGATTAAGATTTTAATTGCTAAGGTAAAGTATTAGACGTTAAAAGTTTAACCCCCCACCCCCACCCACCCCCACCCACCCCCACCCACCCCCAAAGTGGTATACTTTCTTTTGTTGAACCCGTTATTACTTCCAGGCATTCCAAACAAATAAATAACAAATACAACCCCCACCCCCTCGCTCTCAAATGTCTGACTCTGCGACTGACCGATCGACCCTGCCTGATACCTGAGAGGTCCGTTTGCCCCACAGCATTTGGTTAATCTATTGTTTGCCCATACAAAAGGATTTCTATCGGCGCCGGCGCCTTTATTGACAAGTCTTTTGTATTGAAGCTCAAACAGCATTACTATGTTTTTAGCACAAATGCACCCAAAGAGCTACCGTTATTTATTTTCAACGGTCACCGCAACAACGCTAGTAGAAACAGGGAGGATTAAAAACTGACCGATTGAAACTTAGCGTTTATTAGCGTTTACTTTTTGCAGTGCCCCAGCAGAAACACGCTCTACGTGAGCGGGATATTTGATTCCGAACATAAAGGGCATTATGTGCTTGTTAACAATTGGTGTATTCTTCCGAGTAGTGTTGAAAATGTGACTTTTGAAAAGTGACTAATTTTCTATAAATGGTGCTAATTATAGTTTATCTTTGTTGTTAGGTGTTATGTTTGGTATCAAAATGTGCCTAAAAGATTCATCCAAATGTCTATCTAGCCTGTTTGGTAAAAAAATAATCGACAGTTACTTTAAATGACCTAAACAAAGTGTACGACTTTCTTTTGTTGAGCGCTTTACATGGGCAGTATTATAAGTGAGAGCGCTCCTACTTGTCACTGTTAGTGTTAGCGTCATAAATTCGCCATTCGCCATTGGAGTTCGTCAGTTCGTGGATTTTTCCTCGGGGCGTGTCGGTCACTAAGGGACGCACCATTTGATTTTCAGGGGGGTGGGGCATGGAAGTTGGGGGTCGGGCGGAATTTATTTTTTTCGCCACCGAAGTAGGCAACATTTTTTTTCGAAGCCTCTGGCTCCAAGTTGGTGTTTTTTTTTTTTGGGGGGGGGGGGGCAAAGACGGCAAAGTGTTTATTTAAGGTTTTACTGTTTGTCTTTACATTGAGTTGGGTGAATCATCTTTCTTTTTTTTTTACTCAGCAGTGGGTCATCTTTTTTTTCTTCCTGGTTGGTGGGCAAAGGTTTTTTTTCTTCCTGGATAGTGGGCAAATTTATTTTATTTTTTATTTTTTAAACTTCCATGCCCACCCCCCTGAGTATCTAATGGTGCGTCCCTAACGGGGTGCAATCGCTGCATTACTCAGACGACGATGGTCACGCGAATCCTAAATTTTGAATTCGTATTGGAATAGCACGTTATCGCGAATGTTAATCTTATCATTTTGAAAAATGATGATCATCATAATCAGAAGAATTTTTTCCAATCCAAAACCGTTGGAGTTGGCTAACCAACTCTATTGTAAATGCTGTTTTTAAAAATTATTTTCATCGTTAACCGGGCGATGACTGTTAAAAATATTTCAAAATGGCGCACTCCCGTTGCCATATTGGAACGATGAAATCACGTGGCCATCGTCGTCTGGTATTACTAGTGGACTAAAGGGAGCCCTCTGTTGATCATATCACTATCGACAGAATGACAGACCATAGACAATACTGCCCTCATTAGAAACATTGGGAATTTACTCATTGGCGTTACATGTAGGAACATTAAGAGCATTGCATACAATATTAGACAAGAGATCAGACACTGAATAAAGGGGATAAGTGAAAAAGAATTTTAAAAAAGGTCAACAAATAAAAATTAAAAATAAAAATAAATAAAAAGAAGGTTAAAAATAAAATCGCCTATGGCATGGTCTAAGGTCGGCCATGTTTCGTGATTTTTTTTTAGGGGACGCCCCCTCCCCTTAGTGTTACCACAACAAGTGAATTCTCAGTTTGCGTATTGTTTGATAGACAACTTAATTTGAAGTGAATCAAAATATAATTTTGGAATAAGACACCCGATAAGACTGTATTTATATGATGCTCCTTTTAACACCATGTATAACAACCGCGTCACTCATCTTTAATTGCTAAATATAGTAACGATGTTGGCTCTTTAAATTTGACAGATACTAAATTACCGACGACTCAACTGCCGACAACACAACATCCGACGACTCTGTCGCCGACTACTTCTCAACCGGCGACTACTCGACTACCGATACAGATAGTCTGTCCGTCTGCTATCGTTCAAGATACCGACCCTGGGCAAGACTTTGCTACGGTTTCTTGGGATGCTCCCAACGTCACTGGTGGATATGCTCCATTTGACATATCTTGCTCCCGACCATCCGGGGATACATTCCCGCTTGGAATCAATTCTACAGTTGTTTGTGAAGCTGTGGATTTCAATGAAGAATTTGACAATTGTACGTTTGAAGTAAAAGTCATCGGTAAGTATTTTTCTATTATTGAAGAAAAAGGTTTCCATGGCGATATTTAAAATTAATAGTGAAATAAACCTTATTATAAACCTTATTAATATTGTGCACAAAATGTAATAAGTGAAACCTTTTTGCAAAAGACACACGAATGGAATGTGAGTAACCTGCAGCACGTGAAAATAGCTAAACGCACACCTTGTCGTCCTGCAATTGAAAAATGTATTGTGATTTATAATATGATCAACCCTTTCAACGTGTGTTATATATTATCAAGAGGCCTCAGAAAAGGATTCAAGTTTGGAATTAAACTAAATGCTGCAAGTTTTTTTTCTACCCAAATATGTTTTATACTGCGAACTATGATAATTGGTAACAGAGATATAATGCTTGAATTATTTCAACATTTTGGAAAACCCTGCACCTTCTCTTGACTTTAAAAAAACCACCCAAACATAAATGTGATCCTCAGAGCACCATAAACCCGGAAAATATACATAATGTCATCCAAGTTTATATATTTATTATTGATAAGGCTAGTCCAAATACTATTGACAAAATTACTTTTTAGTAGTATAGTTATATATGCATCGCAGGCGCGTCGCAACCGGGGAGACAGGGGCGGCCATGGCCGCCCCACTTTTTTGCAAAGAAAGAAAAAAAGAAGAAGGGAAAAAAAAGAGAGGAAACGGGGGAAAGTGATTGATTTCCAATAAAATATTGGTCAAAAGTACACACCAAATCGCACCAATACCAATTCTGAGGAGGGCACTGCACGACTGTGCGATTTCTTTTGACCGTGCGAATTTTTTTACTTACGTGAAATTCACGAGGTGACTGCAAACAAAATTGGGGCTACCTTTTACTATTTTTTTTTGGTACGTCGGACTGACCAGCTCACGAAAACCTTTACAGTTTTCAACATAAATTGCCGCCCACCTTTTGTTACCTTGCTATACGCCCCTGATCCATTGCGTTGCAGATCAGGAACCGCCAATTTTATTATGTCCTACCATAAGAACAGTAAGTTCTCGAAACTACAACAGATATATTAAGGACCAGTTAATATATGATATACCCATTGTTGACTACTCCAAAGAAAAGGTTTACAATATTTATATAAAGTCTAGAGTTGCAGTTGTTTTCGGCAATGTTGCCATGCATCTTCTGGCAATTGGAATGGTATAGTAAGATGACATTTGTGATATCTTTTTATTACTTTTTTATGCAGATCGAGAACCACCAGTTCTGACATGTCCGGGCGTTACCGTACCTGCTACTGTCTGGGATGAAAAACTGAAAGGCCAGTTGATATATGAAATACACGTTGTTGTTGACAACTCCAAAGAAGACTTACAGGCGAAGTGCGGAGGTTGGCCAAATGGTAGTTGGGTGCCATATGGTTCGCGCAAAATTCCATGTTCAGCTTCTGATTCAAGTGGGAACACTGGAACGTGCAGATTTAACGCTACTGTTATAGGTGAGTGGCGAACATTCCTAATGTGTTAAGGACGGGCATTTTGAAGGGCATTTTAACCATTAAAGCGGCCATTATAAAAAGTGAGGATCAATTATAACATAGACAGTGATTCCTGGGATTGCAATGAATCAACCTCTTATTCTTTCTGGTCTTCTATACTATGCAGTGTTTTCTAAAACGCCCTTCATATAATGCACTGCTCTAAGTTCAAGTTCAAGCTCCTCATGTAGTATTGTGTGTTATTGAAATTTTCACCTATTTTAGAGCTTTAAAAAGTGAAAACACATCGTTGGCGCCTTAATGTACTATTCGGTATTTAAAAATCAATTATATCATAAACAAGCCATACCCTTGCTCTATCTATTAACGAAGTAGTGTTTCCAACAGTAGTGTTTCCAACAAATATTATTAAGTATCGATTTTGGACCTGGCAACACTGCAAGTTTGTCTAAAGTTTGGAATATCTCCATTTTTACTCTATTTTATCGAGGTCGAAGCACTAGTCATGAAGTTAACAGGTGTAATGAGGTAGTTCTTCCATGGAGAACTGGCCAGTGTATGGGGCTTGTTCACAACCAAGACTATTCTTTTCTCATGTCCGAAGGCTGACAACAAAATTATTAACTTTATTTGTTTGGAGTGGCTCTTTTTACTTCATTCTTTTCTTCCATCTTTTCTAACTTTCATTTTTATTCAGCCAGCACGCTTATATATAGGCTTTTTAAGTCTTGCCCGAGCATTTTGCATGAGCCTGGTCCGTTCAGGACCCAGGCGTGTGTCCGTACGGACCGACCGTGTAAACAAACATACAAACACACAAACAAACAAACAAACAACTCTAAAAATATTGGAAATCACAAATCTTGATGCGATTGCAAGATATTGCGATGAGGGTTACGACATTTCAATTTAATTAATTAAAACATTTATTTATTTGGTTTGAATTGGGGCGACTGTGAATGTTGCACTAAATAATTGTTGACATATTAATTAATTCTGCCTTACCTATTTTGTGTCAGACTTACAACAGTCTTGTTTTGTGTCAGACTTACAACAGTCTTGGACAAATCTTTAAGAAATCGAATATTGTATTACACTGTAGCCTTCGTATAAATCTCTAAAGTTTATAACTGAACGTATATGTTGATGTTTAATGAAATAACTGATTTGTCAATATGCTGTCAGTGTCAACACACTTAAAGAATATCGTGATCCACATTTAATCCAGTTTAAGTGCAGATTGAAATATGAGAATAATGAGATCAATAGTGGTCGTGCAGGTACTTCTTTTCATTAATGTTGCTATATATCTTCGAATATCTTATGGTAATTCCATGATGATTATTATATTCATGATGGTCATTATTCATGTTTGATGTTACCATACTAGGCCACTCATTTATTCAATGTAATTCACTCTATACAGATGTAGATCCACCGACTTTCACTCCTCCTTGTTTGAATGTGACCTATGACCTGCTTGATCCGAATTCAACCAATCAGGTAATAACCGGGTTCACCCCATCAGCGACGGATAATCGTCTGAACATCGATCCTGTAGTGTCATGTACGCCATCAAAGGGATCAGTGTTTGACATTGGTGAGACATTTGTCCAATGCACCGCCAGTGACCCAGACGGCAACGAAGAGCACTGCCAATTCTTCTTGAACTTGAAACCATGGTAAGTGATTTGTTTTCATAGAACGCCCTCTATTATTCCGTGTATAGGTCACCCCGGTCATCCAGGTCCTTGGTACCGTTTGCCGTTGACAACAAACCAGATGTTTTAACTACCTATCAGTTTTACGCTCTACTCGCCCTTTATGCGCTGTGTACGCTGTGTAAGAGGCCTTTATTTACCTCTTTTGTTTGTGGTCAACGGCATGTGACGTCACTCCGGGGCGACCTATACTTGCAGTCATCTATATCATAAGAATAATATAATGAATCGGCTATTCACTGGGTACACAGTAAAACTATTTTATACAACGCTAAACAGTTGTTTAAGCCTGTCACTCTAACAACTATTGTTCCAACTGTTAAACAATTGTTTAAACAACTGCTTTTGTTGTTTAAGCTATTGAGCAGTTGTTTAAAAAAATTGTTTAACAGTTTGAACAATAGTTGTTAGAGTGACAGGCTTAAACAACCGTTTGGCGTTGTTTAAAATAGTTTTTACTGTGTAGTGATTGACCCCGAGCGATGACAACTTCCGCTCGAGGTCTATTGTTGATTTTTTGAGGATATGATTGTCACTGAACATTTTTACTTTGATCCCATTTTTACTTTTATCCATTTTTTTCTTTGATCCCATTCCAATGCAGATGCGGAGTGTTATAGCGACAGTAATTTGCGGTCAAGACCATTCAGGATATATAACGACAATCCATGCATCACCAGTTGATCTAAGCCAGACCTATGCTGGTTCCCTGCACCCTGGATGCCCCGTTGATGCAGGGAAACCAGCATAAGCCAGACCATGAGCCTCGCCAGTACATACATAAAGTACCGTAGAACGTATACAAAAAAATAAGTTTTTTTTATCTTCTTAGAAAAGCATCAACAAATTAAAAATTGAGAGGATGGGTTGCTATTGGTGCACAAGCGTGTATTGGGAATTTAATAAATATTCTTATCCTTTAAGCTCAAAGAAAAAAATGAAATTATTTTAATATATGATTTTAATATATGATGTTGCCGAGCAAAAACTATATAAGAGTTCAAATCCATTTGGGCTATTCCATTTGAAATCCATACACCCTTATGAAAGACATACTGTACGTCTTAGTTTAATCTTGCACACAGGGAGTGGTTATTTCAAATGGAGTTACTTGCATGGTTGACTCCATTTGAAATCTGTATACACTCCCTGTGTCTTCCATAGGGGTGTGTGGATTCCATTAGAAGTGTAGATTGAAAGATAATTTTCCTTGCTTTGGAGATGTGGAGGTGGGAAGGTTTAGTTTAGTGAATGGCGATCAACATTTTGACTGCAAGTAAAACTTATTGAACGACCCTCGCTTTTAACATGTTTTTCATAAGTTTACTATCATCGCTAATAAGTAATATTATGTATCATAATTAGAGAAATACGGTATTCAAATTGGTGTACACATAAATAGCCCGCCAACCCTCTTTTCGGGGCCATTTCATCTTCACCCCATGTAGGAGTAATGACGCGCTGTTTATGTGTGCACAACACTAGTAAATTCAATAATAGGCATTTCATGTTGATGTTTATGCCGTGTCTGTTCTTCTGATGTGGATTTGTCGTAAAGGTAATTTATCTACAAATTATCAGACAGAATTATGGTCTGTATAATGATTATTAATGTCTTAGAAGGCATAGATTCTTGGAAAATATTACATTTGTAAATGACATATTTATGTAGTTATGTTCTGCAATCACCATTGACAATTGGTGTCCACGTAAATAGCCCGACAACCCTCTTTTCGGGGCCATTTCATCGTCACCCCATGTAGGAGTAATGACGCGCTGTTTATGTGTGCACAACACTAGTAAATTCAATAATAAGCATTTCATGTTGATTTTTATGCCGTGTCTGTTCTTTTAATGCGGATTTGTCGTAAAGGTGATTTATCTACAAATTATCAGACAGAATTATGGTCTGTATATGATTATTAATGTAGAAGAAGGCATAGATTCTTGGAAAATATTACATAATGTTCTGCAATCACCATTGACAATTGGTGTCCACATAAATAGCCCGCCAACCCTCTTTTCGGGGCCATTTCATCGTCACCCCATGTAGGAGTAATGACGCGCTGTTTATGTGTGCACAACACTAGTAAATTCAATAATAAGCATTTCATGTTGATTTTTATGCCGTGTCTGTTCTTTTGATGCGGATTTGTCGTAAAGGTAATTTATCTACAAATTATCAGACAGAATTATGGTCTGTATATGATTATTAATGTAGTAGTAGGCATAGATTCTTGGAAAATATTACATTTGTAAATTACATATTTATGTAGTAATGTTCTGCAATCACCATTGACAATTGGTGTCCACATAAATAGCCCGCCAACCCTCTTTTCGGGGCCATTTCATCGTCACCCCATGTAGGAGTAATGACGCGCTGTTTATGTGTGCACAACACTAGTAAATTCAATAATAGGCATTTCATGTTGATGTTTATGCCGTGTCTGTTCTTCTGATGTGGATTTGTCGTAAAGGTAATTTATCTACAAATTATCAGACAGAATTATGGTCTGTATAATGATTATTAATGTCTTAGAAGGCATAGATTCTTGGAAAATATTACATTTGTAAATGACATATTTATGTAGTTATGTTCTGCAATCACCATTGACAATTGGTGTCCACGTAAATAGCCCGACAACCCTCTTTTCGGGGCCATTTCATCGTCACCCCATGTAGGAGTAATGACGCGCTGTTTATGTGTGCACAACACTAGTAAATTCAATAATAAGCATTTCATGTTGATTTTTATGCCGTGTCTGTTCTTTTGATGCGGATTTGTCGTAAAGGTGATTTATCTACAAATTATCAGACAGAATTATGGTCTGTATATGATTATTAATGTAGAAGAAGGCATAGATTCTTGGAAAATATTACATAATGTTCTGCAATCACCATTGACAATTGGTGTCCACATAAATAGCCCGCAAACCCTCTTTTCGGGGCCATTTCATCGTCACCCCATGTAGGAGTAATGACGCGCTGTTTATGTGTGCACAACACTAGTAAATTCAATAATAAGCATTTCATGTTGATTTTTATGCCGTGTCTAATCTTTTGATGCGGATTTGTCGTAAAGGTAATTTATCTACAAATTATCAGACAGAATTATGGTCTGTATACGATTATTAATGTAGTAGTAGGCATAGATTCTTGGAAAATATTACATTTGTAAATTACATATTTATGTAGTAATGTTCTGCAATCACCATTGACAATTGGTGTCCACATAAATAGCCCGCCAACCCTCTTTTCGGGGCCATTTCATCGTCACCCCATGTAGGAGTAATGACGCGCTGTTTATGTGTGCACAACACTAGTAAATTCAATAATAAGCATTTCATGTTGATTTTTATGCCGTGTCTGTTCTTTTGATGCGGATTTGTCGTAAAGGTAATTTATCTACAAATTATCAGACAAAATTATGGTCTGTATATGATTATTAATGTAGTAGAAGGCATAGATTCTTGGAAAATATTACATAATGTTCTGCAATCACCATTGATAATTGGTGTTCACATAAATAGCCCGCCAACCCTCTTTTCAGGGCCATTTCATCGTCACCCCATGTAGGAGTAATGACGCGCTGTTTATGTGTGCACAACACTAGTAAATTCAATAATAAGCATTTCATGTTGATTTTTATGCCGTGTCTGTTCTTTTGATGCGGATTTGTCGTAAAGGTAATTTATCTACAAATTATCAGACAGAATTATGGTCTGTATATGATTATTAATGTAGTAGTAGGCATAGATTCTTGGAAAATATTACATTTGTAAATTACATATTTATGTAGTAATGTTCTGCAATCACCATTGACAATTGGTGTCCACATAAATAGCCCGCCAACCCTCTTTTCGGGGCCATTTCATCGTCATCCCATGTAGGAGTAATGACGCGCTGTTTATATGTGCACAACACTAGTAAATTCAATAATAATAAGCATTTCATGTTGATTTTTATGTCGTGTCTGTTCCCCTGATGAGGATTTGCCATATTAGGTAATTTATATATATATATATTAGACATAATTGTGGTCTGAATATGAGTATCAATGTCTTGGACGACATAGATTCTTTGGAAAATGTTTACATTTGTAAATTATGTTGATGTAATTATGTTCTAGAATCACGATTGAAAATTGGTGTCCACATAAATAGCCCGCCAACCCTCTTTTCGGGGCCATTTCATCGTCACCCCATGTAGGAGTAATGACGCGCTGTTTATGTGAGCACAACACTAGTAAATTAAATAATAAGCATTTGATGTTTATGTTATGTCGTGTCTGTTCCCCTGATGCGGATTTGTCGTATAGGTAATCCCTATATTATACATAATTGTGGTCTGAATATGATTATCAATGTCTTGGACGACATAGATGCTTTGGAAAATGTTTACATTTGTAAATTATGTTGATGAAGTTATGTTCTCGAATCACGATTGAAAATTGGTGTCCACATAAATAGCCCGCCAATCCTCTTTTCGGGGCCATTTTATCGACACCCCATGTAGGATATCATATAATGACGCGCTGTTTATGTGAGCACAACACTAGTAATAGTAAATTCAATAATTATAAGGGACGCACCATTAGATTTTCAGGGGGGAGGGGTAGGAAGTTTTTGGAGAAAAAAATTCCCCCTCTATGCAGGCCAACAACAAAAAAATCCCCTGATGCGGATTTATCGTATAGGTAATTTATATATATATATTAGACATACTTGTGGTCTGAATATGATTATCAATGTCTTTGGAACTCTTTGGAAAATGTTTATATTTGTAAATTATGTTGATAAAGTTATGTTCTAGAATCACAATTTAAAATCGGTGTCCACATAAATAGCCCGCCAACCCTCTTTTCGGGGCAATTTCATCGTCACCCATGTAGGATTAATGACGCGCTGTTTATGTGTGCACAACACTAGTAAATTCAATAATAAGCATTCTATGTTGATGTTTATATCGTGGCTGTGTCCCTGATGCGGATTTGTCGTATATATATATATTTATCAGATAGAATTATGGTCTGAATAGGATCATCAATGTCTTGGACGACATGTTTTCTTTTAGAATCACCGTTGAAAATTGGGGTGCCCATAAATAGCCCGCAAGCCCTATTTTCTAGACAATTTCATCGTTACCTCATGTAGGAGTTATGTTACGATATGACGCGCTGTTTATGTTTATGTCCACGGATCAAGTCTGCTGTTATAATACAATGGTATCGACTTAGCCGAATCGGGAAATAATACTGGACGTGCATAATTTCATAGCTTCAATTATCCGTGGTATCAAAAAAACTCTTTCCAGTACGACAAAATAATAACCACACATTCAATTTAGAGGGGGGGGGGGGGGGGGTCACGGGACCCTAGATTTCACGAGGCCCCCATCCCATAAAAGTTGTCGAGTTGTTCTGCGTCCTCGTAAGCGTCGGCGTCGTCAGCATCGTCAACATTGCCATCGTCAACGTCGAAATCTTCACTACAGCGCAGGTGTTCGCAGTCATCGGTGGAGATTCTACTGGCAGCCGGGGATTTATCTTTAGAGACTGTTTATTTTAGGCGTAGTTATTTTGTCTACCTTATTGATAGAGACGATTTATTGTGTTTTATCTGTGATTACATGAGGGGTTTATCAAGGGCATACCAAAGTCGATTTCTTCAGCAATACCAGCATGCTTCACTTTCATCACATGACCAGTGATTTCTGTCACCAATGTCTCCTAGTTACCATTGACATTACATTGCAATGAAGGCGCGTAACATTGTTAAAAGAGAGTCTTTAAAAGAAAATTAAGACACATATTTTTATCATACTTACAAGAAAATCACCTTTCACATTTTAATTCTGAGATTAGATATATGTTTTGAATATTGAAGGGTTTACTTAATTCAGAATAAGTCACTGTACAATTTATCTTGCACTCATGGGCGGGCTCATGGGTTCCAACGCTCTTACTCATAGTTTTGTGGAATGAACCAATATATTGACTAGAGCCCTCTATAGTCTGTATGTCTAGCCTCATATCATGTTTATGTATGGTGTAGTGTGTGACTATGCCCCCCTCCCAGTGTATCACAATGATAATAGGAGTAAAACTCAAATATCTGATAATTGAATTGATAAGTAAAATTGGTAAAAAGTTAGGTATTCATCTTTTCACGTTTTGTATTAGTATACATTTGGCTTGTCAGAAATGGCCAAGTGACACGGCTAATCACATCATAGCATTTGTGGTCAAAGGTTTACTGAGAGAATTCCAAAATGTCAGGAGTGTAACATTGACAATCAAGTTGAAATGTTATACATTAGTAGATATAATTTAAGCATAACCTATTATTATGTAATTTAACAGCGAGGCAGATAACTACCGCAAGTTTCACAACTCAAACAAACATTAAACAAGCCTCGACTCATATCCCAACTTAAAAAGCAAGGACGTGAGCCGGTGCGGGAATCGAACCCGTGATCTTTCGAACACAAGTCGAATGCTCTAACCACTGAGCTACCCGGCCGTCTCCGATAAACAGAGCACAGACCAGATAGTAGTGATATAGTAGGCCTGTCATATCTGCATGACCACCCGGACACTGCGCCTATACGCTGGTTTTTTGTTTTAAAATACCAAGGATGTATTCAATAACCACCAAAAAAAATGCACAAAAATCTACTCTTGGGAATTAAGGTTTAAAGTTGAGGGTACATTATTGCGTCATTAGCGATATTGACACGATGGCGTTCCTTCGAAGTGATGACATGCTGTGATTAATGTGTGTCTACGAGCTGCGTTAACAGAAAATATCCATTCAAAATACACATCGAAGAACATGTTGTAATTATGATACGGTAGGCCCTATACGATACATTTCATAGATATTTGTAGCTTGTTATGTTTATTGGTAATTGATATGTCATCAGTAGTGATATAATCATTGGTATAATTCATGTATTGAAACATTAAGCTATTCAATGACCCTTTTACGGGCAAAAAGGGTGTTTGTCATCTGATTATGAAGCGAGATGGTATGGTCGGCAATATTGGTAATAATCACTTATCACAAGAAGACGGACTACGTTATGGATTGAATGTTTTATTGATGACGGAGGGGGTGGATTTGAGTGTGAGACGCACAGGGGTGTTATCTACGGTATTAAACAACTAAAAGGCGGAGTAAATAAGGAGGGAAAAGGGAATGACACGCACATTATAGGGAAGCGGAGAAAGAAAGATAGAACCAGGAGTAGATCCTATGATTATATGCATCAAACCCCCAACGGCGAACCGGGGCCCTTGCCCCCCCCCCCCCCCACCCACACACACACCATATCGATATCGGTAGATATTGAGAATGCAGTATTTGTTGCAATTACTTTGAGTTACCAGAGCTACTTATGAGTGATTTTTCGCAAGAGTTGGGACAGTTGATAATCGAGTCCATCGGTTTCGTCGAGCAAGTGGCGTAAAGAAGATGAAGATATGACACAGAGCCACCGGCCAGTTGAAGATGAAGATATGATACAGAGCCACCGCACCGTCCAGTTGAAGAAGAAGATATGATACAGAGAAGGCGTGTAGAAGATACAGATATAGCACAGGGCGACCGGTGTGAAGAAAATGAAGATATGAAGAGCGACCGTCGCGGCGGCATGAAGAAGATGAAGATATGAAGAGCGACCGGCGTTAAGAAGATGAAGCTATGATACATTAGAAGGCGTTTCAACATTTCATATTGAATGTAAATGTTATTCACTGACAACTCAAACAAGAGAACAGATCTGTTAGTGTTAATATTGGTTCAATCATTATTATTAACGAGTCCTTATACATTTTCAATTTAACTATCGATTGCAAAATACTGAAAAGTAATCTGTGGTTCTTCTATTTAATCAAACAAATTTTATATAATCAACTTTGTGTATATTGGAAAAAGCCTTACGGATACTTTTGAATCAAAATGATTATAATTTGCAGGAATTTTGTCTTTGCTGCTGTCTTAAGTCTTAAAAAAGAGACGATATTTTTGTCTATAATTTCGAAGCTCAACTGACATTTGTTTTATCTTTGGAACATACAATAACATAGTTAAAGAGTTTCAATGAATAAGGATAAGTTCTGTTTTTATGACATTTCAGAGAATAACCTAGGTATACCCTTCCTTTTCATTTTTTGTGCCAGGTGTACTATTTCAAAGAAAAAGCAAATACTTTTGATGCTATTGTAAACGTTTGATGTGTCAAACATAATTCTGTTAGTTTTGTACGCAAGATACAGTTGCTTATATTGCTTTGCACAGTTATTTTTTATAATCGTTTTAACATTTCATTTAACTATGTACATGAAAGTGAATGTTTTTTACTGAATACTCAAAACAAGTGAACAGATATGTTAATATTGGTTCAGTCAGCATTAAATGAGTCCTTATACATTTTCAATTTAACTATCAATTGCAAATTCCGGAAAATGAATCTGTGGTTCTTTTACTTATTGAAACTAATTTTACTTATTGAAACTAATTTTATATAATTAACTTTGTGTAATTGGATACTTTTCAATTAAAATGATATATAATTTGCAGGAATTTTGTCTTTGCTGCTGTCTTAACTTTTAAGAAAAGAGACGATATGTTGTCTATAAATTCAAAGTTCATCTGCCATTTGGTGCAAGGATAAATTCTCTTTGTACGACAGCAATACCCTTCCTTATCATTTTGGTGGCAGGTACTATTTCAAAGAAACGCAAATAATGTCGATGCGATTGTAAACGTTGATATGTACGGTGTGAAACAATAATGTTAGTTTCGTAATTTCAGGCAGAGAAATGATATGTATTGAGGTATCAACTTGCTTTAAAGCAAATAACGTGCAATTAGTAGGTCAATTAAAATGTGACAACTTTTAATGCAGTATTTTAATTTTACAAACTCATGTTATGCTATATTTTACATCGGGCTTACATTCCGACACAAATAGTCATATTATAAAGAATCACGATGCATATAATATTATTTGCAAAACATGTCAATCCTAGTGGATATTCTTTAATTAATAAATGCAGCATTGCCGAGCTGAAGGTTTGATTTGACGGTGTTTAAGTAATGTCAATATAATTAGCATTTTTCTTCATTTTTAGATTTTTACCGTTGGACATACATTATTCATATTTATTCTAAAATAGTGCAATGGTTTGTCTATATGGAACTCAATAAAGTATCTTAACTTCAATCATACTAACTACTATTCTATTGACATGACATATAACTGATTTTGTCAATATGCTTGGTTGCTATTATCTGTGTGTGATTAATTCCCATTGAAGTGAGCAGACAATGTGATGAATAGATGAAAGATATTCATATACTTAAAACTTAGTTTTCAATACTATAAGGAACTAAATCAAGGAATTAAAATGAGGACCGTTCTCTTATGCAACAAACACACACAGCTAATTAATATCAAATCAAGCTCAATTGATTTATATGACTCAATTTGATTTGTTATCGACCCACGGTTTAGATTTGCAGTTACTTGTGTAGTAAATCGCCTCATTAACATGAAAATGTATTTTAAATTATACACTTATGCTTGAATAAGCATTATAAATGCTTATTTATTATTATTATTATTATTAGTGTTATTATTATTACTTTTTGGACTTGGTGTTTGTTATCTGTTTGGTTTGTTTGAATATTGTTGATGTTTTGTAAATGTTGTTATATGGAAATAAATGATTGATTGATTATTATTATTTATATTATATTTATTATGAAACGTTTATTTATTGTTGTTAAAAGGAGAGTAACAAAAAATAAAACAACACGTGGAACTAATAAATAAATGTATGTTTTAATATACCGTTCTTAAACCCAACCATATTGCCTTATAGCGAAGATAAAGCCTATATATTATACCGTGTGTCATAAGTGATTACCCCCTATAAATTACAAGTGTAAATGATTATTTAGAAAGGTATAAACGTACCGATACTTTAGTTTTGTGATGAGTCTGACCTGAAGTTGTTGGCACCATCATGATCAAACACTTCTTGCACTCTTTGTACCCAGTGTACGTCGACAAGCGCCCTCAACGTCAATTATGGAATATTTTCCATTATCGAAGAACATGGCTTTAAAGTTGGTCACGTGTCATACAGTAGGGAGGCTCGTTAAATGTTTGCAAATGCAGAGTATGCCTATTTGGGTACCATGACATAGCTAGAGGTCCCCTCTTTCCATACATACCAATACAAGTACAAAACATCACATGCATGACGTCACAATGACGTCACCAAACATGGCCGACCTAATAATCCCGCCGTATTCGCTGAGGTACAGGTACCTTTAAATTTGACCTCTTCAGTAAAGCAGCTATAAAATTCTGAAAACCCGATCAATTTTGATGGTCTAAACGCTGAGATACATCTAATACATGTGGGCTACTATAATAAAATGTGTGGTAGAGCTGTGCACAACATCTTCTCTCCAATAATGATGATAATCGGCAGTGCCAGGGGGGGGGGGGGTAATCACTTATGACACACCGTATAGATAGGGCTATTTATTTTCATTTGAGACACACTATATATTAACCAGTCTATCAGAACTAACCAGCCAGGCCTAATCCATATTGAATTGTATTGTGCTCTATTGAGGTAGTCTTATCTCTATGAATAGCAAGGCATGAATTGAATGTGATGGCTGAGTGTCCCAGCAGAAATAAGGTCTGACTGAAATTTGCAAAGATCGTATTTTTTAAAATTTTCCCCCTCACGGTCCCAACTTTAACCTCTTATAAAAAGAGTTCCCCAATAGTACATTTTTGTGCATTTTTTTTGGTGGTTATTGAATACTTCATTAGTATTTTAAAACAAAAAACCAGCGTATAGGCGCAGTGTCCGGGTATCTTCAAATAAATGGCAAAAATGACAGGCCTGTAGAGCAGTCATGGATTCTAATTGACAAACAATACAACATCTTATGGTTGCACACATTCCGGTAGATACTAAGGGTGCACACAACTATTACGCGCTATAGTGTATTTCTATGGGAAATGTTCCTTAGGTAAACGGCGATATCTTGAGTTACCTTGCAACTACGTTTATAAAATTTTGGAATAGTAATTAACACACATAGATCTAACTTGAGTCAAAAATTCAGGTCGGGTTGCCCTTTTAGATTTTTCAATATTTCCCTCTTTATACAGCGTAGTCATTTTGAACAAGAAATCACACCTTGTAGCGCGTTGTGTCCAATGTGTATCCTTCCGCCAATATTTTTAAATAAAACGTTAGATGTACAGACTGTAACAAAAAAAGTTATACAATCGCAATTTTATTTTTAATTCATCGTTAAGATCATGCAATGTCAAAATCTCTTAAACTCTGTGTTAAGTTCCGTTTTGGCTACCAGAATCATTTTAGTTGGTCTTTTTAACTACTTGCGTTTACAATTTATGACCAATCTACTAAGTCGTCTAGAAATCGGGTTGGGCCACTTTCACAATAATATCATACAATCTTGCTTGTATACATTAAATGGTTAGGGTATCATGCAAGGAACATTAAAGAGAACAATATAATTCTTTTTTCAAATAGTTTTATTTCATTTGAATAAATAAATTCATAAAATAAATAAATAATATTTGTAAAGACCTAACCTTCTTTGTAATACTTTTAATCACCTGAAACGAACCATTGTTGTCTAACAAGAGCGCTCTACTGCTATGTTCCTGGTTCGATTCCATTCATATTCATCCCAGTGAATTTACCATTGATTATACCAAAGTGGCCCAGGTGATTTCATGACTACTTTAGACAATTGATCATATCTCTGCTTACCGACCATCGATTGTCATGAAACAAAGCTTATTCAAAAGCTAAGAAAATTCCCCTCGCAGGCCATTAAACTTCAAAACAGAAATGTGACGGAAAATATTTTTAATATTTATTTCAAAACTGTATAACTTTTTTTGTTACAGCCTGTATACTCTTTTCATTCAAAATATATCGGGTACAATTCAGTGAACAAATAGAGACCAAATTCAATCATCTTTCATGCCAAATAATGTCAATATGAATCATTCTTTCCGTTATTTAGGGACTAGCTGGGTACTGGCGATGACCGGAAGCTTTGACGTTGACTGTAATAGTTGCGTGCACCCCTAAGTAAACATGCAATACCAACCAATACAAAAAAAAAAATCCAAATTGGCGAACACGCGAAGCCTACTACAGCAGAGAATAAATACAGAAGGACGCGAGCGCGCATAAAGGCAACAAGCATGCATATACAGACTAGCAAGTCTATGGCAACAAGCGAACTGTGCATCATGCGTGACGCGTGCGTGCCACCATAATCGCGCGCTTATACGCTTGGATTACTTTTGCTCGCGGAGAGATAAAAACTGAATATTTCTCGCCAATTTGGAACTGAATTAATTATAGCAAATTTGATAGGCAACTGATGTTAATCTTTATGTAGCGTTTACTTTTACTTGAGTAAATGTATGTTAAAGTAATTATATTTGTGCTGTGTGATGGGTTTGCCATAGTATGGTGCTCCCCAACACCAACATAGTAAAAATAATATGGCGATTTATCAACTTTACCTTATAAAGTGTGTATCGATGAACAAAAATCATTAAAAATAGATATTGTTATATCGATGGCGGTGAAAGGAGCCACAGTTCCCCTGGAGCTATAGTCCGGCGTCCATGTACATACACGGAATGAAACGGGAAAGTAGTGTTGCGTATAGAGATGATTGCCCTATACTTTACTGTACAGGTAGGACTATGGCTCCGGCAGGGACTATATCTCTATAAAATAAAATCGCTAACAAAGGCGGCGACATTTTTTTTATAGGTTTTAATGATTTAGGCCTACATTGAGTTGGGTGAGTCAGATTTTTTCTTTTTTACTCAGCAGTGGGTCAACTTTTTCTTTTTTACCTGGTTGGTGAGCAAAGTTGTTTTTTTCTTCAGAAAACTTCCATGCCCCCCCCCCCCCCCGAGTATCTAATGGTGCGTCTCTAATAACTCCTACATACAGCCCCGAACCCCATGAAATCCCACTGTTGAAAACCATGCTGCTTGCAGCACGTGTCGCCAGACTGTAGTGTCGCCTCAGTCTTTCTCGGCGGGCGCTCTCGGCAGGTAATAAATGCGCACTGAATCAATTACGGGCGCGTGACCCCCTGGTCGAGTGAACTAAGGACCATGCTGGAGGACCCGGGTTTGAATCCTGTCGCATGTTAGATTTTATTTTTAACCCTTTTTTTACCTTTTTTTTTGTTAACCTTTTTTAAAATTCTTTTTTACTTATCTCCTTTATTAAGTGTCTAACATTCTGTTTTACTTATCCCCTTTATTCAGTGTCTGACCCGTTGTCTAATAATAATATTGCATGCAATGTAACGCCAATGAGAAAATTCCTAATGTTCCTAATGAGGGCAGTATTGTCTATGTTCTGTCATTCTGTCGAAATTGATATTATCAACAGAGGGCTCCCTTTAGTCCACTAGTAATACAGTGATTGCTCCCTAGGGGGGGGGGGGGGGGGGGGGGGGGGGTACCGCGCCATTTTGTCCCGAAGCAATGGTTATGACGTCATATTTTTGTCGATTTTCAGAACTCTTGTATTGGATTTACGTGCAAAAATATGCCTTTGGCATCATACTTTTCCAGGTGTGCAGTTCATTTTAAATTTCAGATGTTCTAAAATGGATGGTTTTCTAACAATTCGAGAAAGAAAATCGAACTGCACACCTCAGAATTGCAAAAAAAGCATAAAACAAGTCCACTTTTTTGTGCCTTTGAACAGAGTGGCGGCCGGGAACGTAGAATTTTTAAACACAGTGCATTAACCCATGACCCATGATATAAATAAATTATTTGCAATGCATTTTTCAATTAGCACGGTTAGTGTAGTACTGTAGTGGATAGATCGTCGACATGAAGAGCGAAAGGTTGTGGGTTCGAGTCCCATTAGGAGCACTTTTGTTTTATATGCTGGATTTGCTTAGCATGCCGGCATCATCTGTATGCTTGCCCACACGGACTGGCTTTTACCGTATACATTACACCATTTTTTTCTCGAAAATGTCAAAAAAAATTACCGTTCTTTTAAAAATAAGGATTATAATCAAATTACAAACACATTTTGTGCGAAAGCAACACACACATTTGGCAAAAATGGCACAATAAAAATCGTTCGTTATAAATAAATGGATATGGTTAAAACATAAAACTATCACAATTATTCTCATCGGTCTCTGTGGCGTGCATACGTTGGACATGTCGTTGGCAATCGACAATCACGGGTTCGCGATTCCCGGAAATTGCTTGTTTTCCTTTTATTTTTCTATTTTTTAACTTGATGGTGGATTAATAAAACATCATTGTTATGTCAATTTTTATCAATTATAAAGGCCGCCAATGCGTTTATAGTTTTATTTTTATTTATTTATCTATTATTTATAAATGTATCCTTGATTTATTTAACTTTGTATCTACTAGTAATCAATCAAAATGCGTAAACAATTATATTATTGCTCGATAAATAAGTGATTTAACTTGAGTTCAGTTTGATCAAGTCTTTGGTTTGATTAATGATAGCAAAACTTGTTGTAAACCATTTTACCAGTGTGCCCAACAATTCCTCCTTTGCACATTTTGTTTATACATTCAGAGATGTCACTTTAGCTTGTTATAGCTAGGCTCAATTAAAGCAAGTTTGCGACCGGGTTTGCGACCTCTTTGATTTGCTGGTAACACAATCCCACAGTGCATTTCGTTAAAAAAGTGTAAATTATTTTTCAACGATACGTATCACGTGATAACCACAGTCGTTTCGCAAAATATCGCAAAATGGCGCGGTACCCCCCCCCCCCCCCCCCCCCCCCCCAACCCCCCTAATTGCTCCCGTTAGTGACCGACACGCGCCGAGTAAAAATCTGACGAACTGACGAACTCCAATGGGCGAATGGCGAATGTATGACTCTAACCAGACGACGCTGGACACGGGCGTATTCACAAAATAAAATATGCGAACGAGGTTACGTGATCAAGTGAATGGGACGAACGCTTAACAACGGATTAAATTCAAAAATGATACTGACACTGGAGTTGGTTATCCAACTCCAGCGGTTTTAGGATGAAATAATTTAGTTCCAACGTGTGATGAATTTTATGGGGTCATATAATCAAAATCCATTGTTACATTGAAACCAACGGAAATTCAAAATTAACGGCCGTTCGTGTCCATCGTCGTCTGACTCTAACGCAGACGACGATGGACATGCGGAAAC